>JAHWFP010002992.1:0-17222 GCA_023313725.1 Lithobius niger
CTAAATTTTTACAATATGTTCACTACTGAACACTGGCAAAAATGATGGCCTCCTATTACAGGTTCTGCCACATTCAACCATTATTTTATTTATTTTTTTTGTTACAGGTCTTCCACTACTGCGTCAGGGGTATAAGGTACGATTTCCTCTGCGCCAATTACACCGTCTTCGATCAAGAGACTTTCAACTGCCGATTCGTCAACAACGTCAACTGCGTAGGCGCAGAGGCTCATTACAAACGTAACGACGAGCTGTACAAACCAACGACGACTACGACGACGAAAAGACCACGTAGAACGAAGCCTCCTCCTCCACCCGAATACTACGACGAGGACGACGAATACTACGACGAAGATTACGAGGACGAAATCACGACCCGACGTCCACGCCGCAGGAGGCCCAAGGAAGACCGGGAAAGCCGCAACAGGGGTGGTCGTGGTGGACGGCGTCCTCTCGTGCTCCCCAAGGGCAAGAACTCCGCAACAACGCCTGAAGAAGACATTGTCGAAGTGGCAAACACGACGTCAGCGGCTTCTGCGTCGCAGATAAAGTCGTCAACAGTTAAACCAGTGGCCACAACAAAAGTGACAACAACTACAACAACAGCACCACAACCAACAACGCGTAAAACCCCTCCCAGAAGAAAAGTTGTCAGAACGACGACTGTTAGAACGACTACACCACCACCGCCGCCACCCGAGGAGGACGTAGAATACTATGACGAAGAATGATTTCCATGACGACAGTCGACATGACGACAACAACAAAAAAATAAAAGACAGTATAATCATTCGGTGCTAGAATACCGATGCAACACGCTCAATATTGTGAGATATATTTTGTTGTGAGATCTAAAAAGAAATCGCACCAAAAAAAATGCAAAGACATTATTAATTTCAAATTAAGAATGTGATTGATGCTTGCTCTCTTATAGGAACGTCCTCAACCCACTCAGTCAAGTACGTGTGGCATCTGTTGAACAGAGAAAAAAAAGGATATAATTTGATAACTAAAGAACAGGAACTTACCAGTTATAGGCCTTGTAACGTGTTACATTTGGTAACGGTGCACCTTGTGCGTAATTCCAAGCATGCACAAGGTGCGCCGCGGTGTGGCGTTACAGCCTTTTAAGTACGGTCTGTGTTGCTTAAGGCCAGTTTCTTACGGTTATGAGATCTCTGAAAAAAAAAAAATATGGACAATCCCGACGCAAATTTCGCAGCTACGTTTTTCCAGGCATGCAGTGCCAGGTGAATTTCTACTTTAAGTGATGTTTTGAATACGTGTCATCATGATTTAACGCCAAGTCTGGTACAAAGTCGGATATTGTTATCAAATTCAAGAGCCGCAAGTAAAAAAAAAAAAAAAATGCACAAAAAGGTGAGAAGTGGTGAGAATGTTTGCGAACAAAAATGTTTCCGATGATCTTACATTCTTTCGTCAATGTAGCAGTAAAAGCGATGGGCTGCGAATAAATCATACGTTAAAATAACTTCCCGTCGTTGTGAATTATTGGTAGCCTTGTTTTCCATTCCTTTTTCTCCCTGCCTTCTTATTTTATAGTGTCCACGGCCTATCTTGAGTTCGCCACAGAACGAACACAAATAATCCAATGTACGTTTTTGGTATTAGAGTGCCTTGTTGATATCCAACATGGTAACAAAAACAGTGGCGGTCGGCGATTAAAGCCGCCTCTTCCAGGAAGACGTAGCCGCTCAAAAAAATACTGCAGGACTCAAGATACGCCACGCAGACAATAGATCTTATTTGAAATGTCCAGAAGTAGCTAGTTCTTGAATTATTGTATTCTTGCTTCAGTTTATTGATGGACTGATCTTATTGGCTGGGCTGCACTTTTACTTGGGGGAGGGGAAGAGGAGGCTAAAACACACATTGTCTTTCGCATATTTATACTTTGCGAAGGGAAGGATATGAAAGAAAGGGCACTCCAACACAATGGTCATTTGCGCCCGAACTTTGGCAAATAGTATACATGTTTGATATAGTTTGTGTATATGGTTGCTAAAGAAAGGCCAAGTTTTCTATTAAATTGGTCTAAATCTTGTCATAAAGATGGCTTAATTAACCTTAAGGGAATGAACGGAGAATAAGGAATACCTAACAGCAAGAGCTTACAAATGTTAGCCAGGTCATTAGCGCCAACCTCAGTCACAGTGCAGTGGTCCGGTTTGCCACTGAACCACACAAACAAACTCCAAATCTAGATCTTATCATACATCTGTGCATCCAACAAAAACTTTAAAATCACGTTAACAGGAGGACAGCTTATCACTTCATCGACGCTGTATGTATCGCGGAAGATGGAAACGGCAACGAAGTAACGAAACTCCACGCTTTAAGGTTGTTTCAATGGCGCTGCTTGAGAATTGTAACGTGCCTGGACTAATCACAGCACGAGTGACATTATTTATGCATATTAGGTAAAAACCTGCATTGTGAAATTTTGAACGTAGTCAAAGTAATTGCGATATCTCGTTCTACAGTCGGTTGCACTGTGACGAGACCCAGAACGAGAGTTAGAACAGGGGGTAATGTTACAATGAACTCTCCAGTGAAAGGCCTTTACGGGCCCGTCTTTATGCCAATCCTGAGGATAGATAGTCATGTGAAACACTGAGTACAGTGCAAGTCCGCAAGTCAAGATAATGCTTCTGTAAACAGTACATGAACTTCCGTGGAAGATAGCATGGGGATTAGACGCCAGCTATAGCTGCAGCATCCCAGAATGTGTTTTAGTCTTAACGGGGCTGTCTCTACACACTGTCAACCAAGCTGTTGGCTATGCCACCCACAGAGACTTCGGTTTAGCTGTAAGATTAACAACCCTAGAATCTATCACTATATCGGTAGAAAGCAGTTCCTCTTCAATCCTACTTCATGTTCATTTGTGGTTGTCCATTTCTGATACCATTTCATCTTTTTCCTTTTTCATCTAAAAAATTGACCGGGATTTAATTTTATCACGAATTGATACGTTGTTTAATCCTCAAGAGCAGTTTAATGCTATTAACCCTATCCCCCCATCCTATCGACAGAAATCCAAAAGTGATTTAAAGACAGTTGGCTAAAAAATTCTAAAGTTCACCAGCTGAGTTGTTCAATTCTACTATAGAGGCATCTATTGTCAGTTCTACTGTTAAATATTGAAGCAAGTGAATGACTGAATTAATAAGTGCTTTAAAGAACGAATGCTTTTCCACTTCCTTGCTTACCTTTAAATGCTTGAGAACGAAATGTTCCTTCATTCGGAAACGTCACATTTTAGTGCATTTTGTCGACTGTATTTTACTTGATGTTGCACTTAACATTAACAGAATTAGAGAATATCTGGTATTTCTTCGTGCAGCAGGGAGAAAGCGACAAAGTTTACGATGATATGGGCCATAGATGGCGCCATGCACGGCCAGACTGGCCAGGGTGTGTAAGTGGGGGTTGCCACGCTCGTCACTCCTCTGGTATGAAAATCACTCCTCTCTTCTCTTAATGGGACGTAAAATTGTTCCAAAATCGATGAATTACGTCCAAAATTCTCAAAAATTTCGCCTCCGTTGGTAAATACCCATCTTTAAAACTGCGATGTTACCTTTGGATTTTAATTGACTCTTGTTTTAATGAATTTCTTGGAGCCGTATGCCATCTGAAGCAAAATAATTCTGGTATAGCTTCAGACGGCATATGGCACCAAGAAATTCATTAAAACAAGAGTCAATTAACATCCAAAAGTAACATTGCAATTTTAAAGATGGGTATTTACCAACGGGGGCGAAATTTTTGAGAATTTTGGACGTAATTCATCGATTTTTAAACAGTTTTACGTCACATTAAGAAAAGAGAGGGGTGATTTTCAGACTAGAGGAGTGCCGAGCGTGGCAACCCCCACTTACACACCCTGGCCAGTCCGGCCGTGCATGGCGCCATCTATGGTCCATATCATCGTAAACGTTATCGCTTTCTCCCTGCTGCACGAGAAAATACCAGATATTCTCTAATTCTGTTAATGTTAAGTGCAACATCAAATAAAATACAGTCGACAAAATGCACTAAAATGTGACGTTTCTGAATGAAGGAACATTCCGCTCTCAAGCATTTAAAGGAAAAAAGAAGTAGCAAGGAAGTGGAAACGCAGCCATTCCTTGAAGCACTTATTAATTCAGCCATTCACTTGTGTCAATATTTAACAGTTCATCTATACCGGAATTATTTTGATGAACTGCCTCAGTTTTGAGCCTTTATATGCTTTAGAGGAGATAGAAGTGTAGTAAGAAGTGGTAATAACCCGGAAATTCGAAACGGGGTACTTCCGATCATGGCGAGGGGCCAAGATAATATCCAGTAGAGGCCAGAATACATTCCACAGCCACTGAAAGATCCTGTTAGTCTCGCTCCCTACCCTTAACGACACTGACTGCCAGGGACTTTTACAGGATCCCCTTTCCAGTCGCTGTCCACATCATCAGGCGGTCAGGTGATCTCTGCCACTGCTCAGCCACGATGACGATAGTGAAGGAGGCCTGTATCGTCTGATACACACAATATGGGCCTAGAAAAACACGGTATCAACCTTTCATGCCCGAATTAATTCTGATAAGTTTTTTTTTAACTTAGGTCAGTTTCAGGATTCGAACAGGCAGTCACTTTGGTTGGAGGACGCTAACCACTGGGCTGTTGTTGCTCGCTTTGATTCTCCTCACAAAGTTCGCGGCGTGCCTGGAGACTTGCTTTTTACTCCATCTTGTAGCTGTTGCCATTTGTAATTGTTATGGGTTATGATGGGCCAAAGAAAACGTGGTACAAGAGGCGTTAAGCAGCACGTGCCAAGTGTAAACACAACCGCAACTTTCTTGTTGTCTAGTTCAATGGACTTTTCCATGCTCTCTTTCCTATAATATTGCCTAAAGAGATGGAGTAACTGATAAAAAGCATCTCTGGGTCAATCATCATGTCTATTTATCTCGGTCTGTTGACCCAATCGTTGATCCAAGCGAAGGTTATGGCCAAATTATACCATCCACCCTTCCAAGGAGAAAGGAGTACAAGATGCCATAGATAAATGCCATAAATAACGCTGCAACTAAATTAGGGAGAGTCCAGTAACCTGAAAAGATGCACAGACGAGAGCTATCTACGTTTAGGCAAATATAAATAAATAAAATACGTTAGCACGTTCGTTGAAATGGTCAATTAATGGACTTCAACCCTTATTTTAAAGATGTGGTTGTCGCCGCTTATATATCTTCATTTTTCCCCCTTAATCAAGTTAATCATTTGTTTGTTATTCATTAAAAGCCTAGTCAAATTGAGTATGGTACAGCCTGTCAGAGCAGTGATATCAACAGTGAAATTCGCCAAGTCAATCCCACCGACTTATACGGTTAAATGCAAAACTTGACCACTGATAAATCTTCGATGGTTCTGTTTAAGTTTTTCCTTTTAAAGTTTGAATTGTTAGTCAGTGGGGTTAACTTAACGAATGTTTTGGGTTAGGCCTCTGAAGAGGCAGAATCATTCTCAACTTTGCTGATCTTTAACCGTTTTGATTTGTTATAATGACATCACTTCTTTTGCGGCAGCCATTAAGGAAGCAAGACTTTATATTAGGTAGGTGTTCAGATATGTTAGTTTGAGCCTCCCTATGAATTCAAACTCACTTGAGTTTTGTAAAGTTATGCGTGGTACAAAGCAGTGCAAAGGTAGTACTCATTTTGTCTGTCTGTATCCACGATAACTGTTGAACCCATTTACCGATTCATTTAAAATTTTTCACATGCATTCTACTCTGTATTTGTGGATTTAAGGTCGAAAATCTGCAAAATTGGGCAAGGAGTTTTGGGGATATTGACTTTAAAAGACCAAATTAATCTGATATCATTTTAGCTCGATACCGTTCGCCGCCCTAATAATCAATTAATCATAAATTAATATACAGTATTGGACAATGAATTTTGAACACGTCTTTGTCACAGAAGCGTTGATGCAGCGCTTATCCTGGACGAAATCTCTATTGTTACGATTCAGCATTGTTACGTGAGAAACTATTGAACAGAATTTATTTACAGGGGTCTTGGCCGTACGCCGTACGCCCTGCATACAAGATAGGTACACAGACACAACCACACAACTAAGTAGCCTGAAAACAACAACACCCATACATCGTATCAATAGCTCAGAAACGTGCTTCAACAATGCAGCGTTTATTTCTATTTCAACAATGGAAGACGTTTGCACAAACATTGAAATCTACCAGGAAAGATGAATCTGTATGCAGAATTCAGTACAACATTTGAATTGTTCAAAATTCAATGTCCACTATTGTACAACTAAAAGACTGAACGCACAACAAGCGGCTGCAACGACTACCTAATCCGCAATAAGTTATCTGTACCCTTCTGCCACTTTCAACAAAAATGTTCAGGAGCACACCTCTATCACGCACTGCAACAACTATCTCTATTATGCTATCTAAAAGCAATAACAATCACAATTGCCGGCTAAAAATGTGTTAGCTTTTAGGCCTAGTTTTAGATTTTAGATGTAATTGTCTGGTTTTAGGCCTAATTTATACGTAGAGTTTTAATTGCGTACGTAGCAGCTAACGGAGAATTGGGTTCGAGAGTAGGCCTATTAATTCATGCAACACGGTGTCGAGAGTTTTTTTTTAATGAAGCTAATGTCTGACGTTAATGACACCCTTTGTTTTTTACGGTTGCGTGTCTTCCTGTAATGGTTAAATGCGACGAACAAACGTTATTATTTCATTGAGTTTCGTCGAGAAATAGCTATAAGGAAGCAACGATGTTTTAATTTGTCATGTTTTTTAAAGTTCACTTGACTACTGTTGGAAAGGCGCCGGACGGACGGATGAAATTGTTGCTATAGTCTTCCCAGTCGTTTCGGCTGCACAGAAGACTAAAGCCCTCACCAGACTGGCTGCTCGCGACTGCACGGCGACGCAGTATGGTGTAAAAAAGACGTCAATATTGGTCCTTAAACGCAACACCAACCGCACGATTACAGTAATTTTTACCTTGTAGGCACGCAGTTACGCATAGCCTTGCACGAAATTGTCCTCTGTCTGGAGAGGGTTTTAAACCACATCTAAACGCACGTGCGTCACGTTTTTAAATTAACGGTTGACGACCATTCATGGATAGATTTAACCAATACGTCAACCTGAAAAATCTTGACCTGTTTTTTTTTTTTTTTTACTTATAATTTCTTTTTCACAATTGGGTGAAAAGATGAATGTTCATGCATAACTAAAAAAAACTTGACCTTATTATTTATTTTGCCTTGAATGGTCGGAAAATTCTAGTAATTATAAATTTACAATTTACATTTAAATGATGTGCTCTAAGAAATTCTTCTGTCTTCAATACTTTACTAGCACGTTTCACCATTTGGGCAGAAATAACGTTTCAGAAATTTTAAGGGGGAAACTGTTTAGGTATACTGACAAATTTTAAGGCGCGTACTGCTCATCTTTGCCCCCATGTAGAGTCTCCACTAAAATGGAGCCAATTTTACTTTACTTGTGTAAACAAATTCTGATCGGGTGCAAGTCTCTTTCCCTACGTTTCTCAACTCATACATACAAAAACGAAATATTTTCTAAGTGAATTATATATGTTATTTCGAAGATCCAGTCACGTTCTAGCTGCCTGAGCACTGAACATTATTTTATAATACCACGACAATTACATTAACATAAATATCATTACGTTTTTTTTTCGATCTCGACGTCCACCACTCTTTCCTTCCTCTTCATCAATTGGACTTCTCCTCTTCTAGAAGGTTCCTTTTTTTTTAGCTACTTTTCCGCTGCTTGCAAACCTTCTTCTTCGCCGTACATGATTACAGCGAGCCACTTTGGGTCGAAGAACTCGGCAATAAAACTTGGATGAGCGAATTCAAGGCAGTTTGATAACATTGTGGCTTACCCAAGTGGAAGGCAAGAGAAGCCCTTGAATAGCTCCAAAGCTCCATTAAATAATGGTCGGCGACGTTTTTGGAAAACCAAACCTGCGGGTTTTAAAGATGCACTCATGGACATATATAACTGCAACAGTGCTCACCTTTAAACACCTTTACTCACAGACACACACTTGTCATTTCAACGAATAAGTGTTATCAATGTTTCTCATGAAGCGAAGTCCTAAGGTGTTATTCATCGATCATTAGTCAGGTTCTTGGTAATATATACACTTTAAAATGTGGCAGCTAGAAGATGGCACGTAGGATAGAAGAATATTCGGGAATTATTCGGTATTCGGTCAAAATTCAATTATTCGGTACTTTGGCTGTATAACGATATTCGATATACGGCCGAATTCGTATGTTGGATGAATAATGATGTTCGACGTTTGGCCGAATACATATTTTGGCTGAATAATGATGTTCGATGTTCGGCCGAATACGTATTTTGGCTGAATAATGATGTTCGATGTTCGGCCAAATTCGTATGTTGGATGAATAATGATGTTCGATGTTCAGCCGAATACGTATTTTGACTGAATAATGATATTCGATTTTCCGCCGAATACTAATTTTGGCCGAATAATGTTATTCGATGTTCGGCCGGATAATGATGTTCGGACGTGTAGTTATTTTGGCTGAATAATGATATTCGATTTTCTGCCGAATACTAATTTTGGCCGAATAATGATATTCGATGTTCGGCCGGATAATGATGTTCGGACGATTTTGGCTGAATAATGATATTCGATATTCGGCCGAATACGTATTCTGGCTGAATAATGATATTTCGATATTCGGCCGAATATGTATTATGGCTGAATAATGATATTTGGTATTCGGCCGAGTACGTATATTGGCTGAATAATGATGTTCGATATTCGGACGAATACGTTTTTGGCTGAATAATGACATTCGGTATTCGGTCGAGAAAGTAAGATTTCTTGGTATTCGGCAAAATAACTGTGAATACAAGTTTATGCAATTTTGTAAACATTGATGTTAATGTATGTTGACGTAGAACAAAACGGATTTGGCTTGCGATGGATCGTCTTTTACCATTCTTAAAAGAAAAAAAAAACAATTATGACCGACTGCCTTCCTATCTATCAGAGGGGGGGGGGTGAGGTTTTATGGCGCATGGCGCATCGACAGCCAGGTCATTAGCGCCAACCTCAGTCACAGTGCAGTGCTCCGGGTTGCCACTGCCCACGCATCAGGGGCTGCCTTTCTATCTGAGCCGTACGAGATGGAAGGATTAGCTTTGAAAAGGGCGAAAATTTGCATTGTATAACTTTCCAAATTTTCCTCAACTTTTGTCGTCAAGAAACCGGGTTAATTACTATGTCTACCTTAATATTGTGTAGTTAAAAGTATTATTATTCGGTATTTAGCATTCTGCAAACTTCGTACTTGTATACATGCTGCGTATCCTCCGCTAAAGTCGATTGGGGCCCAAATCGATGTATCGTTCGACTGCACGTTCGCTGATTCGTACACCCGTGTCCCTTGAGAACAATGTCGACTGAGATAAGGGCACGTTTTGTAACGAGACCTTCTTGCTCGCCGAAAGCTATTTGCTTATCTTCCATTATTTATTTACGAATATTTTTCAGGTACTACTAACTTCATGCGGTAATACATAACAAATTAAATGTATTATGAATAACAACATAGATAAAGAACCGAGTGTAACAGTAATTTTAAACATGGCTGTAACATAAGTTGTCATTTCACGCTAATACAAAACTTGCGATTCGCGTACAAAAAACAACTTCTGGCAATGATCAGACGACGGTCGAATAAATAGTTGCTCGCAGCGAGAATTCAAAATTAAACATGGCGAGCATTTCAGGGATTATCGAATCAAAAACAAACCATCGAATGCTGGCATTGAGAAATCAGTCCGTCGTCTTGTACTGCAGGAAATGTTGTTTTCTTGTTGTCATAAACCGACACTGTCATAGCGGATGCATCGTACGTCGTGTCGCGAGGCACAATGAGAAGATGTGCGCCCGCATCGTTAGTGGCATCGTTAGCCTACTAGATAACTCCAAAGCCGCCTAAAGACGAGTAGCAGCCAACAGATTTTGTATTAACCAAGTAAAAGCTAGTGAGCGAGAAAATTGTCGTATCGTAAACCCGCCCTAAAAGCTCCGCGCGTCGAGCCAGCATGGAGCTTTCACCCCAATTAGCCTTATTTCATACTGGCGCGCCTGCGTGACTCGATTTCACAGAGTGCCCTCCTTCCCTCCCCCCTCCCCCCCCCCCCACCCATCCGGGTGGTTGGTTAATAAGGTTGATCTTAGGTTAATGATATTATTATTTTCTACGACCGACTCTTCCTTGGCCTTTTGTTGCCTTAACATCATTGCTTCCTAATGCCGCCCTTTTTGGAATCGCTGCGGCTTCACTCATATCTTATTTGATATTTGTATAGCTAATGTAATTTATCTAGAAGAAAAATGTTTTAGCAAATCGATGTGGACTCGTATTAGCAAAGTGCCTGAGCGTCTGTTTTAAAAGGACATATACCTTCTTACTCATTTCGAGCATCCTGCTCGTAATAGCTTTTGCAACATTTACACACGTCTGAATCAATTTTGCCAACCTGACCCATACAGGAAAGCCAACCGGAAGGAAAGTACCTTTAAGTTATCGTTTATGGCCCATTAACGAATCAAACCGTGTCCATTAAAGACTGGCTTTTGTAAGAATAAAAAATACACTAATCTGAGAAAGAAAGAAAACACAAATGCCCCGACAGGGACTCGAACAGCTTATTCGGAATTTCTTTATTGCTTGCCTTATTTTTAGTTGCAAGTTGCTTTCCCTCATTGTACATATTTGTGGCCGTTACGTCACCAGAGAGAAATATAGACCGAGCACTAACCACAGCTACAGCCTGTAGCCAGAGTACCCCCCCCCCCTCCCCCGTAGCGAAGTGGTTAGACGGTCTGGCCAGTATGCAGTAGTCCTGGGTTCGATTGCCAGTCGGGGCAGTTGTTTTTTCTTTGTTTCTTAGATTTGAGCTTCTTTTCTTGCAAGGTCAGTCTGTAATCCAGACCGTTAACCCTTTACTTTGTGTTTTATTCTTTAGTTAAGACCCGTATTCTTAAAATCAATTTAAGGTTTCCTTAACTGCATGGAACAACCAGATGTATTTTGAGCCACCTCTTTATATAGAAACACGCTAGTGTGTCGCCGCCAAGTATAAAGGCGGTCACTAGCAGACTGTTTCTTTTAATTGTAACGACCTTATATCTGATTTCAGCCTACTAGCGTAAAATCCCCATGCGGTAGAAATCTTTGCACATAGTTGGAATCAGGTGTCTTGGGTCCAGTAACGGAGAAAAGTTAAACATTAAAGTGTTGTAACATGTCCTTTCTGAGAAAAAGTTCCCTCAATAACGTTGATTTACGTTACTGGCTATCTACTGGCTAAGGACAGGGCTCCTGTGTTAATTCTCATAGGGTATAAAGGTGCGGCTACAGCTCGTTAGGAAAAGTTCGCATATTTAAATTTTGGAACACTGGTAAAGAGTATTATGGGGAAGTGCCTTTTTCTAAAATTGGGGTTGTAGCTAGAAGCACGTGGTCCTGAAGTGGCGCATAAATCAAAATGATTGTTGTAACCACTGTTGCATTGTCATCACTAGTGTAGTGATAAAAACATTTTATGCACCAGAGGTTACAAAGGGAACAGGAAGGGTCATGGGTGACCACTAACACCTGCCCAAAGAAAAGTTTAAGAACAATAAAAAGCAGGTTGGGGAAGAAAAAAACTCATAAAACACAAAAAGTAAAAAATAGCTAGCCCACCTGACATACCTCGTGAACTCACAATTTGCGAGTCTGGATTTAAAACATGCTAATGATGGCGAAGTCACCACATCTGTGGGCAGTCCATTCCACACTTTAACAACACGATGCGAGAAGAAGAATTTCCGACATTTTCGCACATTAGGTTGGACAGTAAGTTTAAAGGGATGCCCCCTGGCCCTACAATAATAGTTAATGGAGAAGAATTTCAGGCCAATTCGGCAGAAAGTTTAACATGGGAAACGGAGTCAAATGCTTTAGTGTAATCCATTAAAAGAACATCAGTAGTTACACCCACTTCCAAAGCCATAGTCCAGTCGTCAAGTCAACATAAGAATTGCATCGTGGAAGACCTGCCAGCCAAAACACCAAACTGGTTTTGGTGCAAAAGCTCACTCTCCTTAAGGTATACCAAAAAATTGGTCACGAATGATGCGTTCCATGAGTTTGCAAGGTACACATGTCAAAGAGATAGGTCTATAATTACATGGATCTGCTGCATTTTCTTTTTTTGTAGATGGGAGTAATGATGGCTTGTTTCTAACAAGAAGGAAGTTTGCCTAATTTAAGGGATTTCTCCAAGATAATAGTGAGCGGCAAATCTAGCTCTTGCCCAAATTCTTTATAAAAAGCAGCAGGAATCCATCTGGACCCAAAGCATGACTGTTCTTAAAAGACGAAACAACAGCGATGATAGTATTCCTCGAGAAATTGACTGTGCCCAAAGAAGTGGTTGCCTGCAATGGAGGTGCAGGAATACGACCATTGTCCCCAATGAAATTTTGAGAAAAAGCCTCATTAAATAGATCAGCTTTATCAGAATCATCAGTCAGCAAATTGTAAGTAGAATGAAGAGGAGGTAGATTGCGGGACACACCTGTTTTGCATTTAATGTGATGAAAGAGAGCAGAAAGATTTCCTTCATTAATGACTTTAGGTTCACGAACAGTTTCGAATTTGTAATTTTACTCGTTACATTTTTACTGCGTAGATTATATGCTAGTTTAGAAGCTTAGTCCCGTGAGTTCTTGAAAATCTTCCACAGCTTTTTCTTTTGTTGACCAACTTCCGAATGGACTTAGGGTAGGTCACTTTATCAGAGCAAAAGGTTTTAGTAAAAGTACAAAGGCTAACAGCCTCAACAAGACGATTGTGAAAAGAAGTCCACAGAGTATCAATGTCATAGATGCCGTCGAGGTCAGCAGACCAGTCAATAACATGCAGAAGGCCATGCAAAGCTTTAAAGTCAACTGTATAAAATGCTTAAGTGTTACACGCACATCGTTTCAGTACGCATCAAAATACGTTGTTTTTGGGTGTAATGTTGTATTGTAGTGTGGTTTACAATGGCTCTGCACAAAACCAACAAATCCCACTAGGAGACTGTGAGTCTTTCCTTGCAAAAAGAGTTGGAAACAAAATTCAGATCATGAGCACAGGGTCCAACAAGTAGTAAAAAAAGTACATTTTTTTGAAGAAGTGTGTTTTAGTAAAGTGTCAAGTCTGGTTAATCTAGACAGATGCTACTGTGGTGCCGCCAAGTAGAAGACCAGCCAAGTAGATGACTTGTGATTGAGTGAGCAATTCCAGCTTCATTGCGTAATTACCATTAAGATCGGGAGAAGCAATTGAGGGGTGCGATGCGCTGATTGAGTGAGCGAAGCGAACAAAAATCAGCGTTTGTTTTTGAGCCATTGTGCTCAAAAATGGGATTGAACAAACTTGAGCATGTGAAGCATACACAATAAGCCAAACTGCGTCAAATTGGCTATGTAACGGCTAATTGGGCAATGGCAAATGTGAAAATTATGAATGAAAAATTTTATAGACGTAAAATTCTTCCAGAAAAAAATGTAGAGGTGACGAAAAACCGTGTGACGTTTTGTACATTCATAGTCCTATGAAAGTTGTGATATCCACCCAAAACTAAAACTGGTTTAAGCAAAATTGTCCCTCTCTCTTTCTAGCGCCATGGCTAGGGTTGTACTGGTAATTTACTGATCATTCCGTAGTTTAGGGACAAATTACTACACGTATTTGTCCTAATTTTCTTTTTTAGGTGCCTGAAAACTGAAAGCGCAAATTGAAAAGAAAATAATATTCACACGGAAATATTAGCTTAAGTACAAGTGGCGCCATCCAATAGAGCGTAAGAAACTACTTCTTTGGCCGTTATAGCGTGGAAAGAAAAGTGCTAGATATTAAAGGTATATTCCTCCCGTTTGGTTTTCCGGTATGGCTCGGTTCGGCCACATTAGTTCAGACGCGTGTAAATGTTGCAAAGATATTCATTTTTCCTATTTTTCCCGTCGTGAGAAACGGGTTTCGTGAGAAAGACATTCACTCTTAACATTTGTAAAATCCGTAAAAGCTATTTGGAACATGATGCTCGAAATTAGTGAGAAGGCATGTCCTTTTAACTTTATCCTCCTATTCAAATATGTCAAAAGTAAGAATGGCAAAGAATTCCATTAAAAACTGGTTGCTGAATAATAGATAATTTAGTTACTTATTACCACACAAGTGTCAAAATGTTAATAGGTCATCTTGGGTTACGTTTTGTTAACATATTTTGATTAGTATGTCATGTACGAGTTACACTCCTTCTTACAAAACCATTTTAAACTTCACTGTGTTGCAAATTACCTCATTTTTTTAAATATATTTTGTAGAGATAAAATATGCACTAAACGTACCCATACACAAACAAATCCATTTAAATAGTTTCTAGATACATTCTGAATAAATTTTAAGTGAGTTAAAAAATCCAAACCTAGACATTGGCTGTGTCACGCGACTCTGCCCATTTATTAAATCGTTACTGAAATTAAAAAAAAATCAAGCGGTGCCTATACAGTCCAACCAGCATCACAACCTTCTCATATCTATAAAATAACGGATTCACTGACTGACCGATCATAACGGTGTTCGTACTTTTCTGCCCGCTGAGTATTCGTCCCCGGACTGTCGGAAGAATCAATTTATTTTTACACTACTGTATTTTTTTTTTTTTTTTTTTTTTGCCAAGAGTTAACAGCCTGCAGTTCTGATTGCAAACACACGGAGTTGCAATCCTTCGTATATTCCGGCAGTCAGTTTCTGGCGTTTATGATTGGGGTGGCTTAAAAATGTTTATCGTTCCTGCAAATATCACAGCCGTCACCCTACCCCTTAAGGAAAATTGAAAATAAGCCAACAGCGAAAATCATACACTAGAAATAACGTAGTTCAGTAAACCACCTTTATGCACTTACGTTTCGTCGGAGTGGCTTGACCCGGATTCGAACCGGCTACCCAGTTCACCCCCAGATCACTTGCATAACGCCTTAATCGATATGGCCACATCCTCCATAGGCTGTGGAGGATGTGGTCATTGCGATTAAGGCGCTATGCAAGTGATCTGGGGGCGAACTGGGTAGCCGGGTCGTGCCACTCCGACGAAACGTAACTGCATAAAGGTGGCTCACTGAATTACGTTATTTCTAGTTTATGATTTTCGCTGTTGACTTATTTTCAATTTTCCTTAATATTATTTCCAGCTATTTATGTCTATTTAAGTCCCCCTCCCCCCACAGTTCTGACTGCGCCCTTCCGGAGTTTTACTGCATGCTGCCAGGTGTACCACTGCCAGACGTTCTCGCAACGTGCGTATAGTTCATTCCGGTATCATGCATTTTGGGGATGAGCACTGAGCAGTCCGGGAATGAAAAGTCCGAGGAACGAATTATCTGGGGACGAAAAGTCATATACCTTCATGATAACATGACAGTCATGGCTTTGTATAATTCCGCTTAAGGTAAAATCATTAAAACATGGGTTCATACGAAATCATAACACCTATCTTCATCTGAACAAAAGCAGGCTTTTAACTTTTAGTGGTTTTGGCTTTTCAGTTTCCTCCAACTTTGAATACCTGTGAAAATACTACTACGACAAAATACCACGATTTTTAGACTATTATTCTATTGTACTATTCGTAAGCATGGTTAAAAAATCATCAGTCACTAAGGCTTAAAATACCGGGTGTCCCAAAAGTCAGGGGTAACCCCAATAACTTCATCCTCCCATTCCCATTTGATATTTCAAAGTTAGGTCCACCAGGAGCGCCCCTATGGGGGCACCACCTGCCCTACCTCATAAATGGGTTGATTCCTTCCAGAACGTACCAACTACAAGGTTTCATTCATCTACGACGATTGTGGCAAAAGTTATAGGAGTGACCCCTGACTTTTCGGACACCCGGTATGTTTTACTGGTAAATAATTCTTTTCCGGGCGTGTTTCATTGGTGTCTGAATGCCTTTCATTCAACCCTACTTCCTCAACTGAGCATAGTAAAAGCATTGCGGATTTGTTCGTGTCGATAGTGAGAGAGAATAAAAGCAATTTACCTGCAATTTCTGCCAAGCTCTTTATTTTCACTACGTAGACTTACTTGTGAGCATGCCTCGCTCGCGCTGCTGCGCTTGCTGCGGCTATACATACAATATCAGAAACCAGTGCTTATCACAAATTTCTTCAAGAACAAACGCTTTTTTAAAAGGGCAGTTAACAGTTTTGGGCACATTTATTTTAGAACGGAATTATTTACAAAGTTGGCATTTTGACGGGTGGCATTTTTGCAGGAAAAAGGGTGTGGCATTTCATAGCGGTGGCCTTCTCATGGTGGCATGTTGATATATTGCCCCAACTTTACTGGCGAACAATTTATGGTGCAGTCAATTTGACGTGTTTCCCCAACTTTAGTGGCAAACAGTTTATAGTGCTGTCAATTTGACGAGTTTCCCCAACTTTAGTGGCAAACAGTTTATGGTGCTGTCAATTTGACGTGTTTCCCCAACTTTAGTGGCAAACAATTTATGGTGCTGTCAATTTGACGTGTTTTCCCCAACTTTAGTGGCAAACAATTTATGGTGCTGTCAATTTGACGTATTTCCCCAACTTTAGTGGCAAACAATTTATGGTGCTGTCAATTTGACGTGTTTCCCCAACTTTATCGTGGCAAACAGTTTATGGTGCTGTCAATTTGACGTGTTTCCCCAACTTTAGTGGCAAACAATTTATGTTGCTGTCAATTTGACGTGTTTCCCCAACTTTAGGTGGCAAACAGTTTATGGTGCTGTCAATTTGACGTGTTTCCCCAACTATAGTGGCAAACAATTTATGGTGCTGTCAATTTGACGTGTTTCCCCAACTTTAGTGGCAAACAGTTTATGGTGCTGTCAATTTGACGTGTTTCCCCAACTTTAGTGGCAAACACTTTATGGTGCTGTCAATTTGACGTGTTTCCCCAACTTTAGTGGCAAACAGTTTATGGTGCTGTTAATTTGACGTGTTTCCCCAACTTTAGTGGCAAACAGTGTATGGTGCTGTCAATTTGACGTGTTTCCCCAACTTTAGTGGCAAACA
>JAHWFP010002993.1:0-17535 GCA_023313725.1 Lithobius niger
AAAAAAATTATTAAAACATGTTAAAACGCTACTGACAGTCATAGTGAAGTCGACGTCATACTACGAGATGATAGCGCAACAAGAAAACCTGATCTCTACCAGAACACTAGTAAATCCGAAATTTTCTCCGGCCGGACAAGTTGGTTACGGTTTCAAATGTTATATGTTTAGATGCCGCGAGCGCGGCAGTGCGAGCGAGGCACGTAATTTGAAAAAAAAAATGACCACCATTTTCGTAAAGAGCAACGGTTTTTTTTTAAATCAAGGTTCACGAACATGATGGTCATTTTATTTCAAAATTACGTGTTTCGCCCGTGCTGCCGTGCTCGCTGCAGTTAAACATACGACATCACAAATCGCAACTAAAAACTTATCCGGCCAGAGATTTCCATTTACTGATGTTCTAGTCGAAATCTGGTTATCTGGTTGCACTCTCATGTCGCAGTATGGCGTCGGCCTCACCATGGCTGTGAGTAGAGTTTTAACGTGTTTAATATTTTTTTTTTTAAATAACAGGTTTTCATCATGATTTTCCGAACTGTTACGACAAAAGGATTCGACAGGTAGATGAATTACTCGATAGCGTGAAAAGTATAGCTATTCTATTTCATTAGCAAAAAAAAAAAATAATAATAAAAGATCTGACAATACCATAAGTGCTTAATTATCAGTGATATAACCAGTGTAAGTTATGACTGCCCTCACATTGATAACAAACTGAAAATTCTCATCCAGAATGCCATGTGCGAAAATATGCTTTATTTCCTTCAGACAACCATGTAAATCGTCGGTTTCCTTAGCATTCGCTGTAAAACTATAAAGAATAATGATGGATGGGACGCCAGTTATATTTCATTAGGCGCCCGTCTAGATTGATCACGTTAACACAACAGTATTAATATCCCTACGTGATTGTTGTCGCTTGTATTGTGCGTGCTTCGTAAATCTGCGAGATGTTTAGAGAAAAAAAAAAGCGGGTTAACGGATAAATATCGTGTTAATCTGGGCCCGCCTGAATATCACGCTGCGAAAATGCTATTAATACCTATAAATCTTCCCGAATCACGTGTCGTGGCCTAATAAATTTAACCCTCTTCCCGTGACAAGCTGCGGCGTCGTTAAACAAATTCTTCATCCACCAACCTCTTGCTTGGAAAAAGGGGTTGGGGGGGGGGGGATTGGGGAAGGGAGGTTCGTACACAGTAGGGGTGGGCGAGACTAGGAATTTCCAGTCGGATTCGAATTTGACTTCGTTGGGGAAACTATACTCGTTCTAAAAACTTCAAACTCGAAATTTTCTCGTTTCGATTACGTCGAGTTTTAAAAAAAAAATCAATATTTTTTTCGATAAATTGCATTAAAACTTGTGATCTATATTTCCCTATGATCTATATGATATTTCTATATGATCTTCTTAGTTCTACAGAATGATTAATGCCTTACGAATGGGGAACGTCGTAGAGTTAATAGTTATATGTACAATAATTAGTTCGTCATACGTGGCAGTGCCGATCAATTTCCATCCATGATAGCGTCAGCAGGTGCGTAGTGTTTTGATACAGGCAAAAGTATTTAATTGGTTTAGCTTATGGCAGTAGTAGCTACAAGAACCCAAAACATCACCTTCGAAGCTCGAACTTGGCTGGAAACTCGATACTTCCCCATCGAATTCGACTCGACGTGAAAAAGTCCAGCTCACACCCCTACAGCAATCAACATTGTTTAATCCAAATGACTGAAGTCGGAAGTTGTACTGATCAGTGATTTTCTATTTTTATTTTAACTATTAACGAAATCCAATGTACGAAGGCTCTTATTGAAACCATAACTAAAGCTGAGGGTACACGGCCCAGCGGCGGCGGTCAAGATGCAAGAAACCAGAATAAAAAAACCTAAAGCTAGGAGTCACTCGTGACTGGTGCCATATCATACATTTCTCACAGACTAGTCATCCTCATATATAAATAACTAAAGACATGACAAAGTCACAGCAGTAGACATGACTTGTGCTTCATAATCCATAATGGTTACTTCAGAGTAGACCTCGCTAAAAAATCGAAATCGAAAACCACAGCTCGACAAGACTGTGCTTCTTCGTGAAGAGTGTCCCCTCAAAGTATAGGCGTCACCAGATAGGGGAACAGAAGATAACGTCAGAGACAAACACGACTGGTGCTGCCTGATCACAACTTTCACCCAGAAGAGTACATAGGCGTTACGAATAAGCTAGACCAGTTTAAGTCACAACCTGACTTGTCTGGTGCTGTATGGTTCACATGGCTCCCTTCGATAAGCTCTCACTAATAAGCCAATACATAAAGTCACAGCCAGGCGTGATGGGTCATCTCTGGTACACACGGCTCTCAACAAGTAATTCAACACAAGACAAAGTCACAGCCATCCATGACTGGTGTTACTTTGTACGATATGGTATCTCAGCGCAGGCCTTACCAATAGGACGAGTCAAGTTAAGATAAAGTATAGGTCCGGTATGACTGTTGCTGTCTGCAACATGTGGTGTCTCCTACGAAGACGACAAGACAGCAAAACGGTTGCACATGACTGGTACTTCCAGATGCATGTGGTTTCCTTAAAGTAGGTCTCCCCAAACGATACAAGATACACTCAGCCAAGACATGAATGGAGCTATCTGTACATGTGGTTCCTATCCAAAAATACAAGAAAACACATAGGCACACGTAGACATAACTGGTGCTGCTTCGTACAATACAGGATAAAGTCAATACCGTACAAGATAAAGTTAGTCAGACCTGACTCGAACTGTCTCTACATATGGTTTCCATCCAAAAAGCCATGACAAGACAAAACATAGGCACAGCTACAGACATAACTGTTGCTGTTTCATACACGTGGTTCTCTCAGTTTCCTTGTCCGAGGCTATAATCGGAAATCAGAAAAGACAAAGGCGAACCTAGACACGACTAGCACTATTTGGAGTACGTAGTTTCCTCAAAGTCAGATGACCAATAAGTCACGGCAACGTCACAGCCACACGTGATGGTACTGAGGGACACATGCAGTTCCATCAAAGTAGGTCACCAACAAGCCGGATATGGCAGATGCTACTTCGTACTCACTCGTGCTACTTCGTTCGTACTGGTGCTGTTTCAATCTCAAAATCGACCTAAGTCCCATGACACAAACAAACAAAAAATACCAGCTGTTCGGATCAAAAAATGAAACGAAATAGAGGAAATTGCGCAAAATTAGAATTAGGCTACGGGGAACACGACTTATTATCGGACAGTATATGTATCAAAATTCGATTCCATATTTTATAAGAATCCAGAAAACGAAGCATAAGCTCAAAACAAAACTTAAACACGCAAATTAGCAGGACTTTTTTTCACGAATTCCGTGTGCGTAGAAAAACAAATAGGAGACAAAATAGATTGATAGACAGAAAGACAGTTCAAACGATAGGCAGAATGTGCAGTTTTCACAGTCTGCTTTAGCAAGTTGTTTTCATTTAGTTCTAAAGAGGAATTAGTCTCACATCTAGAAACAACTCTCTGTAGGAATAATTGGTAAAGACGTTTGGTGGCGTATGAATGCACTTGTCTGACTTTACACGTCTTAGGTTTAATGGAAATAAATGTAAATTTTGAGGTGAAAAGATTGGTAAGGACTGGAAGAGTCCACCGTTCGAAGCGTTAAGTGGCTTTCACCTGGTCACCGATACTGCTGAAGAAGGGGCCTTCAGCTCGTTAACGTCGAGTCAGGGTTCCAACAACAGTAATGCAATTAATTACACAGGATTACCGACGTCAGTCTAACAACTACGAAATACAATTAAGACAAGGATTAAAAAGGAAAAAAAAAAAAGAAAGACCTAATTAAAAAAAAAAAGGAACGATTACCAAAAATAAGAAGCCACAGCGACGTCCTCGTTTGGTCTCAGAGGACTTTACCTACGTCGGCTAAACAGCAAAGCGTTGCAAATTTGCCAATTTGTCTCGTATAAAGTTTCATCTCCTGCACCGTTTGCAAGGAAAGCCCCGTCTAATGTCATTTGTTGGGATGGTAATCCTGTTAGCTTGCCTAACGTCCGTCATCATTAATAGGGAACGGCAACATGACCGAGCCTAGGACTCGACGAGATGGTGTTTTCTAAGAGGGAAGTGCCGACAAAAGCTTTCTGAAGGTGGCACTAAGGAAACATCGAATCAAAAGGACTCAAAGCAAAGAAGAACGATAATTTTGGTAGGACAAGAAGCACCAGTAGACCATTTTTCACGTTGCAAACTTACTTCCGGTTCAGGCCAAGGATTAAAAGAAGGAGATTTGCCATGCTGGAAGAAGTGACGTCATATTCACTCCACCTGTCATAGACGCAGCTTACTTTTCTACGAAACTAAATGCTTTTGCTTCGTGGTTTTTTTAAATGAATTTGTTGTTTTTATTGTGACAACAACGGCTAACAAATGTAAACAGAAAACCCTTATTTTTAAAAACTCCGTTGTGTGCAAATCCACTAGTCACGTGCTTCCTTGCAGCACTCTGATTGGCTGCTCGGGCTACTTTGGTGTAAGTGGTGAATACGACGTCACACCGCGGTGCAAATCGGTATATTCTTCGAAAAACAATACTATAATACCGGAACTTGGGAATGAACCATCTTCTCTAGTCGTTCTATCTTTGACTTAAAGGGGGACTGCCATCAAATGAAAGGCTGCAGTATCTGTAGCCATTTACCGACATCTAGTTCTGTCTAGACCTTACTTTCAAAAAGTGAAGGAATACACAAATGAATTTCTGTTTTATGAAACAACCAAGCCTCGTGCCTTCTTAATTATTGAGAGTAAACGTTGGTGCATCCTCGTGCACCAGGGAGAAGGCGGTGAAGCTAAGCCTTGACGTAATCACGGGCGCTTTTTTTCTTTTTACATATCGACCACTTTGAAACGCAGATTTTGAACCGCTGGATGGGCGCCATCTTGTGACAGTGACATCGTTAACCTCGACCACTTGCTTCATGGTGCACATGGATGCACCAACTTTACACTCAAAAAATAAGGATGCACGTGTTTTTTTTTGTGCAAAAAGAAATTTCTTTGCGCATTCCTTCGCTTGTTGAAATCAAGGGCTTCATCGAACTAAATATTGGTAGACGGTGCTAGATGCTGCAATCTGTCATTCGGATAATAGGCAACTTTAAGGCCGTATTTTGAACGGTCAGTTAAGTCCCCATAGGACCTTGAAGAGGTATCCAAATTGGAGTGCCACGTCCAACCATTAGTAGAGTGTCAAATATAACAGGTATATATACAGTGCATGTTACGGAATATGCGGAGCGCTACCAAAAATCCCGGGTAGATGATTAACGCAGTCTTTTGGAAAGCTATCAAGTGCTTGAGGAACGTTTTTTTTTTTTAACTTAATTTCTTTGAGGCTTAAGTCAGTCGAAGCAATTTAATGCTCGTATGGCTGAACCGGCTCAATTTTGAATGTTACCAGACTTTCTTGAGAGGAAGAAATATCTGAAAAAGGGAGGAGCCAACCCTGGGATTCGAACCGGGAAGCCTCCGATCATCGTAGGGACCGAAGATTGTCCAGAATTGGCCAGAATAATTACCATAGCCGCTGAAGGAGCATGGTAGCCTCTCACGCTACCCTGGCCGGCAGTCCTGACAGCAAAGCCCCCTTTCCAGGGGACCAAACATATCCGCAAACCCCCAGCAACCAGGCTGAGCTCTCTCACCTATAAGCCACGATGACCACGTAATGCTCTGTTCTACATGACATTTAGCTCTTCTGCACTACCTTAGTTTAGATTATTTTTTAGTTAAATAAACTTTAGTTAAAACTTAATTTTACCTGGCGTTTATTCTCTGTGGCTATTTACCTGCATTTTCTGCGCTTATTTTCTGTTGGTCTTTAATAGTATCTTCCACGGTTATTTTTTGTAGCTCTTTAGCAGCATCTGCTAGCTTTGTGATGTCAACCTATTCGTTCCCCCTTGCTACGTTATATTACTGTAGTTTTTCAGCGGCATACTGTAATGTTGACCAAAATAGGGCCAGATTTGTCAGAATATTAGCGTAACTTGTTGATGTGACCTTCCCTTCACCATTCGGTCTTACCTTCCATCACTGTATAGGAGTACCATCCTTAGTAGGTTGAATAATTGGCCCAGTGGTTGACGCCGACACATTTTAAGAACCCCCAGGCTTTTAAGAAGGCATTCAGAATACGACTTTTAATTCCTTTTTATTCGACATTTTCTTCTCCATTTTGAAGTGTGTCCTTAGTGGCACCTTTTGCCGGCAGGCGCTAAGGAAACACCAACTGAAAAGGATTTAAAAAGCGGGTATTCTGTACCAATTTCTCAAGTGGAAAGAGGGGTCCCTGAAGTGGCAGCTGTAGTACTATGTCCAATCCTGCAGGAGAGCATTTGAGAACCATCCATAGTAGTTTGAATAATTGGGATAATTAAGTTTAAGGATCCCGTGAAGCTTAAGTGGACGTTCAAAATACGTCTTTCAGTCTTTTCATTTGATTTTCCTTACTTTTCCCTTTGCTTTCCTTGGTGCCACATTTTTTCGGCAAACGCTTTCAAGAGGTGGCACTGACGCAACATCAACTGAAACGAACTTAAAGTCCTATTCTGAATCACATGAGTGTATAGAGAGAGCCTAATTGTCTATAGTGGCAGCCAATTCTTAGTGCTACTCCCAAACAGAACCTCATATGGTTACTGTTTTATTGAAAAGTGAGCAGCACTGATAATTTTGATGCTCTTTAAGTCTTTGTTGTAACTTCAGTGGCTCTAAGTCCTTTTCATTCGGAGTTTTCTTAGTGCCACCTTTCGAAAGCATTGTCGGCCCTATTGGGCATAGTCCCTATTATGGGTATGCAATAGTGGTTGAGCGCACTTTCAGGAAAAAAAAATTGTGAGGTGCTTACCATTTGTGAAAAATTACTAAAAGGCCTGGATTGGTTATAGATTGTCTTTAGAATAGTCTTGATTCGTAGACATGAACAAAATCAAACTGGTAGAAGAAGTACAAAACTTAGGTGGGCAAAGTCCAGGTATACACGCTAACAACGGAATGCAATTCCGTTAAAAAGATGTCCGAGGTGCTTACTTTTCCTGAGAACAGACTTTACGCACAATCTAGATTTGGGGTTTGTTTAACATCTCTGCAATGGCAACCCGGACCACTGCACTGTGACTGAGGTTGGCGCTATTGACCCCCGTTGTCGACGCGCCATTAAGCTTCAATTCCCGCTCCCTCCCCCCCCCCCCCCCTCCCCCGACACGAAATAAAGTGGTATTTGAATCACTGTTGATAAACAAACTCAGGATGCTGGGTTGAAATACACACCATAAAAAAACTACAAACTGAGACCATTGCTGCAGTTGACATCATTGAAGGATGCGTAGGCTAGAAGAACCTGAATCAAAGTATCTGAAAATATCCAAATCAGGAACGATACGCGATAAATAACACTACAAGGAATGAACTCTACTCCTTCCACGAACCTATAGTGTCCGCGGCCTATCTTGAGTTCGCCCCAGAACGACACAGTTAATCAATTGTATGCTTTTGGTAGCAGAGTGCCTTGCTGATATCCAAAATGGTTCCAAAAACAATGGCGGTCGTCGTTTAATGCCGTCCCCTCCTGGAAAACTTAGCCGCTCATAAAATAACCTGCAAGACTCAAGATAAACCGCGTACGTATACACAATAAGGTCACATCTCCTAGCAAGAATAATACGACCGTGGCGTATGTGCTATTACTGTTTGAAGATAAAACACTGAAACCTGATGGATATTTTCTTGACATCATCGTGTTGTTCGTGTCTCATCATCAACGTCGCTTAGAGGATCAAAATTACGTTTGGAAAAATAAAAAGAGAAAAAAAAAAGCTACGCGTAACTTTAGACCTTTGAGTCGTTTAGCCATTTTGGATCAAGTTAAAATTACATTAATCATCCCTAAATTGATCTCACTTGTGCAATCCATTATCAGCACTTACCAGAAAGAAAAAAAAAAGATCAGAGCAGACGGTATTTTTATCGTAGCATCAAATTTCAAGATTGAATTATCCAGCTCTTGTTCTGTAATCCCGCCGAGATGAAAGGGAGGGGAAGGGAAGGAGAATCCTCTACCGTGAAATAAAACGCATTGTCTGCAGAAATGTCTGGAACTAGCTGTTTATATTTAGAAGCCAAAACAATGAAAACATAATTTTAAAAATGTTCACTACTTTTTTTTTGTTTATTAGAGCACCGGAAAATTCGTTTCAGTTTGAAGCTACAACGAATGAAGATACTTGAGGTAATTTTGGATGTGATGCTGCGCTTTCGTTAGTCGAACCACCAACTCCTGTTTGGTCAAAGTCGAACTAACAGTTCATAAGAAGGAATGGAGGAAAGAAAGATGTTGGGACAAGGGGAGCACTGAACTAGTGGTTATTTGCGTCCGTCATAAAGCATATGCGCCTTCGGGGAGTCAATAAACCAAATAATGCGGAGAAAGTGTCACAATAGCCATAACGTTCCATTATGGGTTCAACAGCAAATTGTTGTAAACGGCGTAAAACGGTTTATGTAGAGTATACGCTCGCTGAACAAGATTGGCGTTTTCTGGACGAGATTGATGATGTGAATATAGCCTATGACGAAGTGCACAAAATTATAAATAATTTTTATAGTCAAAATAAATTTCTAAGTAATCATAAAAAAGAAATAAATAACAAAGCTAGAAAACCCTGGATACGCTCAAATATTATAAATAAAATAAACGAAAAAAACCATCTGTGGAAATCAATTGTCGCAAATAAAGCAAACAATTTGGGTTTAATAGACGAATATAGGAAACTGAAAACTGAAGTTAATAAATTAATAAACGAAGCCAAGCAAAGTCATTTTCAGAAGCTATTTGATGAGGGTCGTTCTGACTCTAAAAAAATGTGGGAAAATGTGAACAAAATTCTAGGCCGTCGAAAAACAAATATTGACGAGTCTTTAAATAAAGCCTTTCACAAGTTGAAAGAAAAAAAGTAAGAAATGATTTTAACGTCAATTTTGCAAACCAGGTCCCAAAACTGAAAAAAACCTTCCAAAATCGCTTTGCCATCCTGAAGCAAAATAACGCACAATTAAACAATAGCTATCACACAAATTAAGGAAACTTCAGGAAAAGATTATAACGAATAAATCTAATACTAATACAATGGGAATATTTCACACGACTATTGACGATGTTTGTTCTATTCTAACAAATATGAAAAATAAAAACTCATGTGGCATTGATGGCTTCAAATTGAAACACTTCTTAAATAGCAAATTCAACTCTGCAAGTTTGATTTCTAAACTCATAAACAAAATTATTGACACGGAAACATGGCCTCAACGTTTAAAATGCCAGATGCTGAGACCCATCTTCAAAAAAGGTTCCAAATCTGATATGAACAATTACCGTCCAATCTCACTGCTACCCACAATTAACAAGATAATTGAAAAGGTCTTTGCAGACAAAATTACTAAGTTCCTTAATAAAAACTCGTCGTGGTCCGTTAGGCAATTTGGATTCAGAAGTAAAATGAGTACAAGTGACCCACTTAAAGCCATAAACGAGATAGTTTCTCAGGCATTAAATGACGGAAAACTGGCTGGTGGTATTTTAATTGACCTACAGAAAGCCTTCGATACGGTCGACCACGATATTCTGTTTAGTAAATGTGACCGCATTGGGCTACGTGGAAAGATACTCCATATTCTGAAAAGCTACATGGGCGATCGCAAGGTATGCACCAGAATAAACCAGGAAAACAGTGACTTTCTAAATGTTAAACATGGGGTCCCCCAAGGTTCAGTCCTGGGTCCTTTACTTTTCCTTATCTACGTAAATGATATTGAGAGAATTGTTACAAATTGTGACATTTTTCTTTTCGCAGATGATATTTTCCTCCTTGCTTGTAATCATGAATATGATAAACTTTTGTCCATGTTGCAACATGATTTTGACTTAATAAACTCCTGGTTCATAACAAATGAAGTCTTCATCAGTGAAGAAAAAACAGTCTGTATGACTATCAAATCCCCGCACACTCCGAAGTTTTCTGTCAAAAACATTTTCCTTCACTCTAAATTCTGTACGACAAGGAACTGTGATACTACCTGCTTTAAAATTAAAAACGTAAGTGAAGCAACTTATTTAGGATTCCAAATCGACTCACAATGGACCTACAAAAGGCAGATCGGTAAAATTGCACAAAATTTACGTAAAGTTATGCCTAGTCTCTATCACATCAGACACCTCCTTAACATAAAAAGTAAAAAAATGATCTATTATTCTTGGGTTGAAAGCTTGATTAGATATGGTATTGAAATATATGGATTTGCTGCTAACTGCCACATAAATAGACTGCAAAAACTGCAAAACCGAATCGTAAAAATTCTTTTTAACGAATATGGAAATTTAAAATCTAAACAAATATACAGGAAAACAAAAATACTCAAAATTAAACAACTTAGAGATTTCGTTGTAATTCTAAAAAACTATTTTAACTGTGACCACAAATTAAGCTCAGCAATAAAGAATAATTATTTCAGGAAAACCACATATCGATATGAAGTGCCTTTTGCCAAGAACCAATATGGCAAACGAACAAACAAATATAAAATTCCTTCTATATTTAATGAAATCCCTATTGAATTACTCCAAATTGATGGGATAACTGAGATTAAAAATAAACTATTCGACTACTTCTTACTTAATCAAGAAATCGATTAAGCAATGCCCAGATAAACACTCGGTCTAATTTTAAAAAAAAAATTTTTTTATTAATATAGTTGTATTTACATAGATATATACATAAATGTGGAATGTGCATTTAGTGATTATTATTATTATTATTTTTTGGTTTTGTTTTGTACTTAAACTGTTACATTGTGTTTATTTTTGTTTCTGATTCCTACTATGGATTTATGTTCAAAATAGTACTTGTCAACAAATAATGTGTTCTATATTTACCTCCATATTATTGTTATCATGAGCCATATATTGTACCTGCCTTATACGGCACACACAAGTTTACCATGAACTTCGAGCCGTCGTAATAAACTTCTTACTACTTACTCATAATGAGTGTTATTCAGTTAACATATAAATTACCAGGTACAAAAATTTATTAAGGGTCGCATAATTAAGGGTCGCATAAACATTAACCCTTGATCTGGCATTGTATCCGGTGGAATACACACTGTAAACAAGAAAAAGTTAATGCATTTATTACACAGGATTCCAATGCGTATTGCGAGCTTTGTGAGCGGTCCCCAAGGATACCGACCAAAGCGGGCAAGAACAGCCCAATGGTTACCGTCCTCGCCTCCTAAACAACAGACGACGGTTCCAATTGCGTGACCGAACTATTCTTTGAAAACTGTCGCTACGAGTCCTTTCGCCAAATTAAGTGCTAAGGTCACTCAAGACAGACCAAAAATGAAAGGAGCAGTGCATAGTAAGCAACAACAACATAGGAATTCCATTCACGTAGTACAGTACGCAACGCAACAATAACAGTACAACCAAGGGCTTTGTTGCCATAAATAGCACACACTAGGAACAAGTCTGTTAGTCGACGTCAAACGCTACTGAGTACTATACCTATATAAACCCAGCTAATGGGTTGACAGAATGCGATAAAATATTTATGAGGTAAAAACCCTAGGACACATTTCAGGGTAACATTTTGCATGTAGCTGAAGATCAGTTAAACTAAGCCAGAAACACAGTAGAAATAAATACATTTAGACGCTTTCGTGCAACCTTATGCACATTCTCCACTGCGACCTTCTCCACAATCAAATTTTGGCTCCAACTGATTGCCGAGCAACAACCTGTAGTGTAGGCAAGCTATATCCAACACTTCTAGCATGAATGTGACAAACGGTCTCATGCATCCAATGTATGGACAAGAAAATCGAACAAGGGACACAACGAGTTAAACAATCGGACAAATAAAGACCAAAGTACTCAAATCAGTTAATAAATAAATAATTAAAAGCAACACATGTATCCAGTCTATGGGCAAAATATAAAGTTGAAGTCTCCGGGTTATGCTGTGCAATTGTTGAAGGTCATGACTTGGGTGGACAATGCATCCATCATATTGGGCTGTGCGTTGTTGTTAACGTGTAATGTTCTTATTCCCTTTTTTCTGTGTTGATTAATATTTAATATTGCTACTTTCTGAGCAATCTGGTTTTCGATATAGTTCTGAACACATTTTGTTATTTCTTTCCCTGCTGCTCTTCTAAGGAAAGAAGCCAAACAACGCATTTGGCTGGATGGTTTAATAAAGTTATCTGATCTGTATTTCTCTTCATTTGTTGCACTCATAAATTTTCACGTGAAGGTGAGCCTGCCAAATTTCCAAGCAAATAATTCCGCTCCTTCCCACTATTTAGTAAGTTGCTCTTGCAGTGTCACTGCTCTCCTGACCTGGTTAAGAATTTTGAATACATTCCAGATATTTCCTTAGGGATTGTATTTCTTTATTTTCAATAGAGATTTACATTTTCTAAGTAAAACGTTGTTTGATTTCTTAATAAATGTCTTGAAGTCTTTGTCACATCGTACGAAGTGATGTGATCAGTGGTTATCTTAGTTTGTTAGAATGGGAAACTTTCAGCTGGAAGTGAACCGCAAAATTACCAAGCAAGTATAGTACCTCTCTTTCCCCTTACGTTTGCTGTGTCACTGTCCTCCTTCCCTGGCAAGAAGGCAATAAGTTGCGTGCTATTAAAGACACTGTCCAGGAATAGCAATTAGCTCGTTTCCGTAGTCTCCGTGTTAGCCGTTTGCATGTCGGTCACACCAACCATACTCCCCGTTCCCTCTCCGGGGGGGGGGGGGTTATCCCTCCTGAATGTCATTGTGTTGATGGCTATACATATGGTCTGTTACTTTGCTTGTTGACTGTCACTATTTTGATGGTGTTCATTGAGGTTTCCATCTTCCATGAGACATAGCGCTTCAGTTGGATGATAAAATTGTCTTCCTATCCGGGATTTATAATTTTTTGCATGAGGTACAAATGTATCATAAGATCTAGATTTGGGGTTTGTATAACATCTGTAATGTGTGGCTCAGTGGCAACCCGGACCTCTACACTGTGACCGAAGTTGTTGCTAATGACCTGGCTGTTGATGCGCCATTAAGCCTCAATTCTTGCCCCCCCCCCCCCTGTAAGAGTTTGTAATTTTTGTGATATTTCCTTTGGGATTGTATATCCTCAGGGGTGCATTTCCTTAGGGATTTGCAGTTTTCTAAGTAAAAGGACACTTGATTTTATTCTAAATGTGCAGAAGCTTTTGTCGCACCTTCCACATAATTTGGCATGAAATACCAGATGTTTCAGACCAAGTGCGTGTGGCCACACCATCTTTCCTCTACACCAGTCTTCCAAATTGCACCCACGCAGCAACCGTGAAACAACGGTAGCGGGCTTTACTTTAATGTTCGATCTCCACTTTCTTATTTGTTCTCTTCTTTAACACCTCTCGAGATGGTCCTCAACCGAGAGATGCAGCAGAACAGCTACACTTTCTGAAGATTTTTACACTGCAATGCAGCGTATATCAAAAACCGAAAGATGGAGAGAGAGGAAGACGAGAGCAAAAATTCATTCACATGCATGACTGGTTGGCGTGGACTCCATCGTCGGAAATTTCTCGATCTACGGCCAAGCATACATACCGAGGAATCATCATCATCATCACTGTAATAATAATAACAATATTGGAAAGGTGGGAAAAGAGTAGGAAGAAGAAGGAGAGCGAAGAGAAGAAGAAATAAAGAAACATAAGCGCCCAATAGTCGGTTACAAATAAAAAATGGAAGGAAAGAATCAGGAGAAGAAAAGAGTGAGAGAGAAAAAAAAACCGAAAGAGTTTGACGCTCAGATGGTGGAGAGCCTGTCCGTTCGATCTGTTGAGAATGCGTTCCCAAACTGCTCCAGGGGCCATTAAGGAAGTAAAAGTCCTTGCCGGCCGATAGATCATTAAGAGCATGGGGATTCTAGGAAGAAGGTGCGTAGTAACGGCCCGTGATTTAGTGTTGGTCCCCGTTAGCGCTCCTAGCTCTTGGCTGCAAGAAACGGAGCTGATGGTCGGGAAAGGTAGGAAGGAGGAGAGGACGGAGGAGATTGGAAGAACTGTAAGGAACCGAAAGGAGAGAGAGAGAGAGAGAGAGAGAGAGAGGGCCGAGGTTGGCCAGATAGAAGCCGCCGGTCTCCAGTGAATCCATCCTTTGCCGTTGATCGAGCCCTATATATATTTCTTCAGCCCACTTAACGAAGCTCTACGATGTGGTCTATCACTCTCATATCCAGACTCGAGAAAAATGATGGATCTATTCGCGCTCAAACTTATTGTCTGCTGATGGTGGCTCGATATAGAGACACTCTTCTCTCCCTTTGCCTCCCTTCCCGAACCACCCCTTTTTTTTCTTTCTTCCCGACCGCTGCTTGGCAATTCTGGTGGGAGTCATAATCGGTAAACGATTCTCTTCGACCATTTTTTTTTTTCATTCTCTGTCTGTACAATGCACTACTTAGCGCCTAGATGACACATTTGTCAACGACTTAGTCTGCTTGTTATTAGAGAATGGAATAAAAAGCCACAAAAAAATCATCAGTGGTACTCCCATGAAGTTTGTTTGGGCAGGTGGGGGGGGGGGGGGGGCAGGGGCAACGAAAACCAAAGTTTAGAATGAGTTTCGAAATTCAAACGTGGCTAATGGGTCAAAAGAGGGGAGGGATGCTGTAAGTTCCCCGGGACCTCCAAGAGTAACTCATTTTGGGCAGTTTACTGCTTTTGAAGTGTTTTAAGAACCCTGGTTTTGTGAATTTTGTTTCGAATTCAATAATTCCCTTACTTGTTTCCTTTTACAAATTTTAATGTCGTGTTTGGCACCCGCCCCCTCCACCTCCCCTCGTCTGGATGCACCAGTATTGTTGATTGAAGGAAGGCAGGATAAGAAAGAAAGGGTATGTCAACACAATGGTTATCTGCTCCCATACTTTGATAAACGGTGCCTACTTTGGACAAACAGTACAGAACCAAGGCGGCTGAAAAGCTACAAGCAATGGACTATTTGAAAAACGTAGAAAGTAGACGAAAGAGATGACAAATGACAATATGGAGAAAGCGGATGGAATGTGGCTAAAGATCCCCAGCAAATGTGGTTTAAGAGCCACAAAGAATAAACGTCAGGCAAAATGTGGTTTATTAAAGTAAACCAAAGACACCGAAAACGCAAGTAGGCTATAGCCATATCTCTTTAAAGAATCTGGTGACTTTAAGAAGATTTCCTGGCTTTCTGGATTTCTTGGGTTTCTGAAAATGTCCGACAGGAAACACGGGATGCCTGACACAATACCAAGATACGCGTAGCAGTAAGTGGAACATAACAACAGACGCGCACTGACGCATCACTACCACTGAGAAATTTTCCATGTGTCAAGAAGGTGTGGCCCATCCGGATATGTGCCACAACCACCTCCTCCCGATGACTAGTATTTACTGATTGAATTTGTGTATTAGCGGGCTTCAACCATAAGTTGAAATACAGGGTGGTCCACAAAAAACTGACAACCCAACATTTTTTAAGTCCAACTTTTCTAGTTAGCACCCCTCAGAACCAGGATAGGACAGAAATCAAATCTAATGAAACGGGAAGATGTCTGTCATTTCCTGGTTCTGAGGGATGCTAACTAGAAAAGTAGGACTTGAAAATTTTGGGTCGTCAGTTTTTTTTTGGACCACCCTGTCCGTATGTGACGTCATGCTTTTAGGTGTAGTTTTATGTGTTAAGCATTTTAGTTGTACGAGCCATTTAACTCCATAAGCCATTTTAGAAGTATACAAGCCAGCTTTCAAAACTGATACTGGCAAATCATGTTTTACTGTGCGTTCCATCAGTAGGTGGAATGACTTGCCTAATTCCGTGGTGAGTTCTCCAACGCTCAGCAGCTGGAAGAGTCGCTATGACAAACTCTATTCCCAATACTGTTGTTTTAAGCATGTGCTTTTTTTTTTGTCAGTCTTACTCTTTTATTGTTATTAATTTCTCATTAATTTTGCATGAATATTCGACGTATGAATAATGCTGATATTTGAGAATCAAAATCCCCAACACCACTTGACCGGCTTTACTGATTTACGAACTAGAAATTCACATAAAGGAAAGAGGAAAACAAGATAAACAGCGAAAGTCATACACTAGAAATAACGGATTATACAGTAAGCCAACTTTATGCACTTACGTTTCGTCGGAGTGGCATGACCCGGATTCGAAATGGATACCCAGTTCGTCTCCAGATCACTGGCATATCCGGAAGAGTGACCATGGAGATAAAGGCGAATTGGGTAGCCAGTTCGAATCCAGGTCATGCCGCTCCGACGAAACGTAAGTGCACAAAGGCGGCTTAACTGTACTCCGTTATTTCTAGTGTATGACTTTGGCTGTTTGGCTGGTGTTTCCTCTTTCCTTCATATAATTTACAGCGATTTGTTTTTATTTATTAAAATAAAATCCACACATTGGGCATAGAAAGCAAACGGTATATTTGAAATATAAAGGGTTAAAACTTTATCAAAATCATAGGATGAGAAACTCTAATAATCGCTTCGCATCGCGCTTCTCTTGAACTAATTGTGGAATATCCACGGTGGCTTAATCATACTGTTTCCATCAGCTCCATGTGACGTTTTTCTGGGGAGAGTAAACGCAGAAACAAATTCTGGGCTATTATTCTCGGTTTCTCGAGCATACATGCGCACATAAAACTTTCAATGCCCTTCGCCTCGTGTGTCAGGAAATGTGAGTTAGCTAGCTAGCTAGCTAGCTCCGGACGGTCTGTGTGAGCTGCTACCAGCCGTGCTTCGGTCATAAACTTTACTATGCATTTAGCCGCTTGGAATGTAATAGGCTGTTATTGTCCCACCAGACCATGGGGTTGATATAATAAAGCAAAGACACAATGGGCCGAGCGGTAGTAGCCGTCTTGCGCTCGTGCTGCCTGTTTGGGGTGCTGTGTGCTGGTTGGCTATACATGCCTCCTCTGTTAACATGCTCTCTCAGTGCGCGCGCACGAACGGTGCACGAGCCGTGCCTAAATGGACCTTTTAAAGCCGTCAATTTTCGCCCGCATCTTGTCCGTGTTAAGTACGTCATTAGAGGGCCGTTAAAACGTTTAGGCTTTCTTTTTATTTTTCATAGCTGATACCGACCGAGTCCACGTGCTTGTGCTGCCCTTGCTCGCCACCCCTCCGTTCTCCACCTTCCTTGGCCTGCCTCATACACGAAGACCGGAGTTCGTAAAGTCCTAAAAAAATGTGAGACAAACGAAAGGAAGAAAGTGATGGCAGTCGCGCCCGATTCAATTGTCATTTTAAACCCGAAGCTTTAGTGGAAGAGAATGCCTCCCTATTATTTGAGTTAACAATGAACCTACGTTCGCAAGTTCCTGGGGCGGATTCAGCTTGGTGTGACTGG
>JAHWFP010002993.1:17635-53964 GCA_023313725.1 Lithobius niger
TTTAAAGAATGGGAACGAAACCGTTTTTCTTTGGGGGGGGGGGGGGGCGGTGAGGCTTAGTGACGCGTCGACAGCTAGGTCATTAGCGCCAGCCTCGGTCACAGAGCAGTGGTCCAGGTTGCCACTGCGTCACACATTGCAGAGATGTTAAACAAATCCCAGCTTTGGATCTTATCATACATCTGTGCAACTGCTTTTCTTGTAGTATGAATATATTGGGTCGGCACAGTTTAATTCGGCACAGTATGAAAATATGCAAAAACTCCATAAAAGGATCCATCAAGTTGTCGTCAAAGAAGTAGTGATATCGCAGCCAAAATAGCTGCCACCAAGTTTGTGGTACGACGTTACCAGAAATATTTTTCTTGTTATTATGGCAAATTTGGCTTTATTTTTTTCCCCGAGGATCTGTTTGCCCTAGCCACAAAAACGAAAAAAACCCTCCTTCGCAAAGCCATTTAACAGACTTACGAATTTTTTGAGCAACACGGTGAATTAGTTTTTTGTTTATGTTCGGCCAAAGAACTTTTCAGATGAATGGATACTTCGTAAATTGGGGCCAACCGCATTGGTAAATTTTGGGGAAAAAAAACTGAAAATGAAAGGAATTTTATTGTTCAAGACAACCACAATCTTAAAATTACAAAAAAAAAATTAAATTGGTTAAAAAATAGGAGTTGGTTGCCATCACAAGGCAAAAAAAGGTTAAAAAATTAACGATAGGTTAAAAGTGAAACAAAAAAAAAAGCTATGTGATTCGAACCATGGACCTCTCACACTGCAGGCGGAAACACTACCTACTGCGTTGTACTCACAAACAAATAACGACCCTTTCGAATCACTGAGATGCTATCCTATTCTGATCTGGCGGGAAACCTATTGTCTCTTGCAGAGAGCTGTTTTCGTTAATAAACCAAACGTGTTCTCTTCAAACGTCTCACAAACACTTAAGACATGAATTTGGTAATGTGCCATGGTTAGAACGAGTGTGTGTCTCGTCGAAATGTAGTATATTTTACTGCCTGGTGAAGAGAGCCACAATCCATCCATCCATCTTGTCCGACCATAGGCCCTGACTGAAATTCAAAATAAGAATAACCTAACAGCTTTTTTTTAAAGGCTTAAAACAAAGGAAGAAAGATGATGTTCTTAGCTAAATAGGCTGACATTATCAACATTTCTGCAGTGCAAATAAAATAATTTTAAAGAAAGACGAATGCCAAGGTGGCTGGCTGCTCACTGAGATAAATACCAACTTGGCTACCAACTGACCTAAATACAATCTTAAGACTCCAAGTGAAGGAAAAGTATTCCTGGTAACGAACCGTTATCACTCAAGCTTAACTGGTAATCACCGAGGTGTCAGTTAAGATAGAGTCTCCAGGGTTTACACGGAAAAAGGGTTTGATGACTTTTTTTCAAAGTTAGGTCAGTCGCGGGATTCGAGCTGGCATTCGCTTGGTTTGGAGACGAGGACGCTGACTGCTGGGCTGTTGCTTTAGACCAAACTTACTTTTTACTGTTACTGTTAAGCAGCAAAATCATGCACATTGAGCTAAAAGCGTGAAATTTGGTACAGTAGTCATTTTTAGTCATTTTGAGCAGTTCAAATCGAACAAGCCTTGGAAACCCCTTGGTAACTCTTTTGGTTACCATCTTTGGTTATCCGCCCAAGGACATGTATAGGCATGGTCGCGGCTAATGTCGGAAGCTTGGTCGTAGAAGCAACTGCAGTAACACGTAAAATTTTAAATGCGTTACTTAAATTAAAGGTTAATAGTTGAAAATAAATGAATAATAATTGTCGTGCAACGTAGTAATGTTACAAATCATGTTATATTCTAAACCCAAGAAACAAAAGTTTTCATTAAAAATAAAACCCGTATTTACTTTGGCTGACGCGCTGTGACAGACACTAATGTTCGTCCTACACAATCGTCAGCGTCACGGTGAGTTCGGTTACTTCCGGCAAGTTTGCTATGGCTCGTTGGCGAAGCAAAACTGCTTAGGAGACGGTATATTGTCGTTTAAAATGCCACTCGAGCGTAGTTTCTGTATCGATCAAAATTCTCAACCCCTCGTTACATTCCGAATCTGATAAAAAACACCTCACGCAAGTGATGGGTAATTTTTCAGCTTTGGACTCAACTCAGGGTTGTAACTCGGGGTTGAGAACATTTATCGATTAAAAAACTATGCCCTCGTGATATTACTACTGGTAAAACATCCATTGTAACGAGATTATTCTCGATTTTAAAATGCAGTTTATGGGCACGATTAGCCTTGACTGCTTACGTGACGCGTCGACAAGTGGACCCTTCACGCAAGAATCGTGCTGGAAATTGAAGGTGCCATTTTGGGAGAAAAGACATGGTGAGTGGAGATCGACAGTTCTTTCTGGTCTGGTGCTTAAATTAAAAAAAAAAACAATATTTGCATTTTTATTATATTTGGCATCCTTTCCCCTCCTTCTCCGTATTACAGTGTTATACCAAGGGATAAGCCCACAACAACGATCGCGCATGCAGTGATTGTTACCCAACCAAATTTGAAACTATTGAACTCGTCTTTAATAGCCTGCATCTATGAAATAAATACGTCTTTCCAGTTTGCTTTTGTTGACAGCTAATTTTACAAATTAGTTTAAAGTCAAAGAAAATTAAACGGAAACTACTAAATGTAATTTGCAGTAAATAAATTAAGATGTAGGTTTAAAAACATGAAATTAATGATTTGCTGTGCGCTGTAGGCCTAATACCATGCAGTAATATCCAGAATTGGCTACAGCTAATATTTAGTTGAACGAGAGTTAAAAAAAAAAAGCAATGTGATGAGAATCACCAGTGTATTTTCTGTCTGTAATATATTCGAGTGCTTAATATTTATTACAAATAAATAAAAAATAAAAAAGTTATGTGCGCGACCATGTTGCAGACAGAAAATACACAGATTATTCTCACCACATTGCTTTTTTTTTTTTAAATGTTGTTCAACTTAATTTTAGGTGTAGCCATTTCTGGATTTTAGTGGTATTATTGTGCACGGTAAATCATTGATTTAATATGTGTTTAAACCTACATCTTAATTTATTTACTGTAAATGACTTTTAGTATTCTCCGTTTCATTTGCTTCGACTTTAAGATTTGTAAAATTAGCCGTCAACAAAAGCAACGAAAGCTAAATGAAAGGAAACGAAACCAAAATGCAAAGAAACGAAAGCAATTTGAAACATACCGAAGCCAAAATTAAAGAAAACGAAAAGAAAGTAAAAGAGAACGAAACCAATAAAAAAAAAAAAAAACCTGTAATTCAATAGACTCCAATCCAACGGCGATTAGTAGATCAATGAACAGTAAATTTCATAAACCTTTATCGGCTACTTTTTCCTGAATCGACGGCCGCCATTGTTTTTGTGACCATCGTGGATATCAACAAGGCACTCTGCTATCAAAAACATACAATCGATTATCTGTGGTCTTTCTGCGGAGAACTCGAGAAAGGCCGCGGACATAATAAATGTTTTAGTACTTTTTATTGTTACTTTTACGCAAAAAATATACCGCACTAATCCACACAACATCTCCAGTTTTGCTTCTATGGGACCACACAACATGAGTTTAACCAAAACTCTTCTGTATATGGCGACCCCCCCCCCCCAAAAAAAAAAAATTTACAATGAAAACCGATAGAGAAATAGGTTGAACAAAAAGTGGTTTGCTTTGTGTCAAGCATTTAAATTAGGCAGACAGCGTTAAATAAGAGGCAAAATGCCGCAAACCTTTAGTCAGGACATAAAGCAGCTGATCCGTTGGAATCTATCAAGACAATCTTGAAACTTCACTGACAGGTCGGGTTTTCCAGCGACAGGATTATTAGACGTTGTTTTTCACTTGAATCGCGTGATGATGAATTACTACTGACGGGAAATTTACTTTGCACTTATATCCTCCAGGCGATTTTTGCCTGTCTTAAGTAATGGAGCAAAACCTTTGTCCTGAATTGTGATGAGACAAGGGCGAAAGGACATGGAACCGAGCACGCAATTGGAAAATGGTTGTCAGCATTTTGCAATTATTACTATATGAAAGGCTACAGCAGAAGCAAATCGCTAATCTTCAGCCCCTACATCACCCTGCTCCCCCCCCCCCACCGCCTCAAAATCCTCTCAACTCACCGGTATACCCTTCACACCAGTCCCTCTTCCCAACCACAGTGGGGTTCTGTTCATTTATGATGAAGATGGAGGTAGGGTGTGTGAATACTATTTTAAGAGGTTTATTTGCCTTTTGTAAAGATAGCCGTAAAACAGAAGGAAGACCCTCAGCCCCCTTCTCCACACTCCTCCCCCCTCCCCACTCTAAAAATTCTTTTAACCCACCGGTACCCTTACCCTCTTTCAACTGCAATGGACTGTTTGTTCTGTGTCAGCACTATTCTAATACTTCCTTTAGTGAAAAAAGTTTATATTTCCTACAAACTAAGTTCGGGCATTCAAGCACTGAATTTTTATTCCCTCCTGTTTACTTTTGTGTCTTGGTTTTGTGTGGATTGTGCAATAACTGTGCGCTCTAATTCAATCCTCCTAGTTTTGCTCTGCCTTCGCTCTTCAATCTTCCCGACTCAGTTTTCCAACCCGTTTCATCGAATCCCGTCGCCGAATCAAATATTCGTACAAACATTTTGACGTTGAGAAGTTAAAGATGCATTCCTAATTGGAAAGAATTTGTGTTTATAGTTGCGGTTTTTCATGTTTATATGTTCAGCCGCGGCGAACGGCGGCAGCGCCAGCGAGGCACGTGTTTTGGAAAAAAAATATTCGGCGAAACGGGAATTCTAAGATGCTGCTTAGAATTTGGCGAAACAGTGATGCACCTCGGCTTATTCCTGGTCAGTAAACCCTGTTTGTCGCCCCATCTCTTTTCCTCCCACAATATCCAAACCGTGTCAGTTTGGCAGATGTAACTGCTGAATGGACAATGGAAAATGGAAAAATTGTCAATCTGAAAATTTATAGACATAAAACTCCTTCAGAAAAACAGTCGAGATACAGACAGGCGGTCTGACCGTTTGTACTTTGATTCCTATGAAAGTTGTGATATTCACCCGTAACCAAAACTGGTATAAAATAAGCCGTCAAGTTTCCTAAATGGATCGTTCTTTGAAAGTAGTGATATCATTCAATCAGGGAAAGGCCGCCAAGGTTAATCCTATTAGCCAACTTAATCGCATACGAATAATACTTTGGATGTTAAATGAAAACTTGAAGATTGCTACCGTGAGTAGCAGTGTTCTAGTTTTCATTTAACTTTCGAACTATTAGTAGGTGCGATTAACTTGGATACTTGGCGGCTTCTGTTATACCAGTTTGGTTTTGGGTGAATCTACGAAAAGGAAAAAAAAATGCTTCAATTTTTAACGGCACAATTGCTAACTTTTAGTTTTAGTGGAGAACAATACAAGTCAATTACATTTTCAGGCAGTGGTGTCTGCTATCATTGCCATTGTGACGCTTTTACCATTGTTATTATTGATCACTGTAACCCCTGGTTGAAAGGAAAGCTAAATAAGTGAAATAAATGTAGGGCGAAACAGATGCAGGCGTTATCACCATTGTGGCAGTTACAGACCAAGGCTTACAGCACTGGTAAGTCTGCACAGAGATATATAGTGTTTGGACATATCGTCCCTGGAGAAGTAAGAAATGGAAACGGAGCCAGTAGCACAGGCGAAAATAGTAATAAAAAGCTTATATTTCGGTGTCAATAAAATTAACGGGTGACACCATCATCAGAGAAATAAAATAAAAAAAAACACCTTATATTACTAATTAATGGGCGTCCACCATGCAGGCGTCATTGGTGAACAGCCTTCTAAAATATTAAAATAACGGGTAAGAGAAGGCTAAAAAACGTCAAATTTTGCAGTATCCATACGAATTTAAGAAGGAGAGAAAAAACACCATATTAAATGGGCTAAAAACTAACATGTTCAACTCAACATATTGATGAAATCACAAAGTACTTACAGGGACGTGCGTGTGGGATGCGGGGAGCATGGAGAATGGACGACGGATGAGACGTTTGAGTGAGGCCACAACAACAGAGGGGAAATGAGGAGGGCCTGCACAGTGCACGGGGGCAACAAATGAATCGAATCGTACAAGAAATGGAATGGAAGTTGCGTGGAGAGGAGCTGAGACAAGGATGGGAGAACACACAAAGGTAAGGGGTGGGGTGGGGTGAAGAGTACAGAAAGACAAAGAGTAGGGGTGGGGGGGGGGGTTGTCGGAAGGAGGAATGTTTTTTGGAACTACTTTTTTTCTTGCAAGAGTCAACAGCCTAGAGTTTTGACTTCGCCCACCTGGAGTTTCATTCTTTGTATAATCTAGCAGTGAGTTCCGCAGTCCGACTGGGGGAGACTTTAGGTTGTTTATCACTCCCTCGCGAAGCACACAGTAATATTAGAGTAATATTTTAAGTAAATTCCAAGCGTGGCAACTAGTTTCTTAAGCACGTCATACTGATATCGTTTTTGTCGCCTGGGTGATCTTGTCCCGTAATTCCTGCACACAAGTTACTTTTTTTTTTGCGTACAATTTTTCGTTTATAAAGCCCCACAAGAAAAACCAGGGTAATAAACAAGGTATCAGTAGATATGCTTAAAAATGTTTGGGGAGAATTCGACTTTCGAATGGAAAAAATTTGTAAAAAAATCACCAGAAAATTTGTAAAAAAAACAACTTTTTGACCTAAAATGTCCGCGGCCTGTCTTGAGTTCTCCGCAGAACGAACACAGATAATCGATTGTAAGTTTTCAATAGCAGAGTGCCTTGTTGATATCCAAGATGGTTACAAAAACAATGGCGGCCATCGATTAAAGCCACCTCATCCAGGAAGACGTAGCCGCTCACAAAATACTCGCACGACTCAAGATACACCGCGCACACAATAATAAACTGTTGTCAGTTTACAGTTTTTCAATATCTGTTTTAGTTTTTTTTTTAATTGTATTTTTTATGGGGTGAATAATTTGCGGACACCATGTACCAGCTCAATAACATTTAACAGTGCCGCAAGCAAATTTTGTGGCGTATCTGGACAAAAGTGGGGTTTGTCTTACTAAATGGCTTCGTAGTCTTCGTAGGATTGTTTAAGGCTACGGATTAGAAATCCCCAATTTCGCAGGCCTAAAGTCGCCTGGTTCAGTGGCACTTAAAAAGCTTTGTACGGTACAAGAACCCAACATTGCAGAATCCCCCCACTAATTTCCCACCTTCTCTTCCTTCCACTTGAAAGTCGACTTTTCCAGGCAACTGGTTGTTGACCTTTCTGTTGCTTTATCTGCGAAAGAAAAGCAGTGCGTGTTTATTTTCCGCGTGTGAGTTTTTTCCGTGCAAAGAGATAGAAGGTTGGAAATTCCAAGTATCTCGTCCACCAAACACGGCGGAAAAAAAAAATATAAAAAAAATGGGGAGGGGGTGACAGGGACTTAAAAACAATTAAACAGTAAAGGTAAAAGAAACCTAAGCCCAAACTTTAAAAAAAAATTCAATTAAAAATTATTTGTTTTAGTTGAACAAACACACAAAGACACACGCACAAAGGCAAGTAAGTTGCATCTTTTAAATGATTAGGGTTACAAACAAACAAACAAAAAAACACGTTTTCATTTTGACAGATACGAACAGTAATCATCATCTCTTAACTAACTTTTAATTAATTAATATAATCGTTTCAATTAAGTAGTAGTTTCTGTGCTTCTCAGCCAACAATTCTGCCTTCCTATTACTTACTAAAAAAAATCGTGTTAATGATTAATTTACGCGAAATCCTGCTAAATAAATATACGGCTCCGAGCCAAAGAGGGGAAAAACAAGCATATAGCAAAGTACGACGCCCCGATGCAAATTTTTCAACGAAAAACGACACAACCGTAAAAATGACGTTTCATAAAAGACTCTTTATGCAGAAGGAAACCACATTAACTCCAGCCAAGCTTTTTTTTTTCTATTTTCATTTTTTTTTTTCAGTTTATATAATTTTTCTGTTCAAATGAGGTAGCCCAAACATTTTCACTTTCATCTCCAAGCTCAGGCTAGCAATTGCATCACGGAAGTTCATCTAAAAGTTGCGTTTATATATATGTATAAATTTAGGACGACAGAACAGCATCCACTCTATTAACATTCCAAGTAGGGGCCGCATTTTGAGCCTAATAAATGCTGGAGGCCATTATGCTCATTGCAGTGTATATAACAACGGTTCTCCTTCTTGGAGGGCTGGTGGTGGAGGTGGTTGGGGGGAAGAGGAGTATCCGTGGACGCTGAAAGCGAGAAAAGGGAATTAAGACCCCTATCTCGTGTCTCTCACCCAATCGTTCTCCTTCGCCCCCCCCCCCCCCCCCACCCAACCTCTCCTCTATCCCTCCTTGCAACTTTAATGGTGTCTGTTTTCCATAAAACCATAATTTGTTACTTCCATAATGGAATAAATTAAATTCATCACCGTACATAAGAAGTGACGGGGAGCTTACAAACGATAATGGTTTCGGCGACATTAAAAGATTCGTGAGGATTAATGCAACTGCTTGGCGAAGCTGTCGTAAAGAATGGTGGTTGCAACGGTGGCGCCACCTTCGTAAGGGGGGAAAAATCTTAATCCAAATGAATGTAAGCAATACGAAACAGACAAAATAATACTTTTGTTTGTGTATGTGTGTGGTTGTGACTAAAACTAACGATGCCTCCGAATCGTCATATATTTAGTTTTTTTTTTCTTTCACACTTGTAAAGGAACGAGGAAATTTAACGAGAAACACTCGCGGCTACGGTTTGTAAAAATGAAAGACCATACCAACATGTGCATTTGGAGTAAAAGCGTGCGTTTTCGGCCCCTTTATCGTACGTGACCGCTCAGAAGCATAATATATGAAAAAAAAAATATATTAAGGCTGTAAAGAATGCCAAGACTAGCTAATGTGTTAGTGGAAGTTGTCCACCAATGGTCTTCAACAAGTAACTGAAAGATGTGACGCGCGTACTGCTTTGAAGTGAAGTTTATGTGTCAGTTCTTCTAGTTGTTCATTAATTTCTTGAGTAATTTCTGTGAACAGTAACTAATGATGTATCATTAATGAACGTCGTCTGATTCGTATTACCTAGGAGTAAAAGCTTGTATGTTCGGACTCTCAATCGTTTGTGACCCATGAGATTGAAGCATAATATATAAAAAATAAAAATAAAGGCTGAGAAGAATCCTGTGTGCTGGTTGGAGTTATGCACCAATGGTCTTCAACGATTAACTGAATGATGTTACACGCATGCTTTGAAGTGAAGTTTTATGTGTAAAGTCTTTTAGTTGTTGATTAATGTCTAAGTAATTTTTGTGTGAACAATAACTAATGCTGTATCATTAATGAATGACGTCTAATTCGTATCTGGAGTAAAAGCTTATATGTTCTGCCACTTAATCGTATGTGACCCTTTATAAGCATAATATGTAAAAAAAAAATATATATATATAAAGCTAAGAAGACTCGCTGGTGTGTTGTTTGGATTTATCCACCAATGGTCTACAACAATTAAGTGAACAATGTAACGTGGTGAAACTTTGAAGTGGCGTGTATGTGTCAACTCGTTTAGTTGTACGTTAATTTCTAATTTCTGTGAGCAAAAAGTAATGATGTCTCATTAACGAATGACGTCTGGTTCATTTTGATGCCTGAGGCTATCCCTGAAACTCATTGTCAAGGTGGTTGATTAAAGCCTCAACTTATCAAATAGGCCATAGAATACACGTGTGAGTAATTTGAAATGCACTGGTTAAAGGATGTAATGCTGCGTACTATCAGCTTGCAATGTGACAAGTTTATATTTATTTTTGACATTGCTTCTGAAGAGGATAAATACGTAATGATGCAAAGCTATTTCTGTTGCCTTTTCGACAAATTGTCAGACAACCTGGAATTGTACCCTCATCCTTTGAGATCAAAGGCCAAAGCCCTACCGCTCAGCCATACTGACACGGCCTTATTCACAACCTCTAAAGAAGGTGGCATGCGATTAAGAGAATGAGTATACAAGCTTTTTCTCATAAAAAAATATTAAAGCAGTAGTATTGTATCCTCTAATACAAATTCCCTCTGGAGTTTCTACTACCATCCCAAATAAAATAATGTTTTCAGCAATCACATGCATTCGATTTAAGTTACTGTAATGTCGTGTCAGCCCTTGGTGGTTCGATTAGGTAGGTAGGTAGGTTTAAATTTTCTGGGTTTGTGAAGGAAGGAGGGGGAAGGGGGTTAAACTTAAAAAGGATCCTTAACTTTGAAATTAGTTTTATTGTATGATGTTTTACGTCACTTGAAATACTTAATCATATACAGTGATACTTAGGCCTTTAAAAATTTTAAACTTCTCTACTAATAGCTTTGTTTATGTAGACGAATTGTAAATTGCCAGTGTCACTTTCAGGCCTGAGGAACTTAACCTATCGTGATCACTTAAAATCACTTAAACTTGACACCCTCGAATGTCGTCGCTTAATAGCCTACCTTTTTTTTTTGTCCTTCTAAATTCTACACAGCATACTACCTTTCAACCTGCCGTTGTTTGAGCTTAGGTCACTTTCTAAGACTCATGGGACCCCCTCAAGTTATCACTCCTTCGTTTCAATGCAAATCAAAGGACATCCTTCTTTTCCATTCGGGTACATCCCAGTGCGGAACTCTCGCTTTCTTCTTTTAAGTGTAAATTAACAAAACTCAACCTTAGTGGCTTCTAGCATCGCCCAGAACATGCACCTCTCTTTTTGTAAACCTTTCCATAAATTGTATTTGCTGTATTTCTTTTTAAACTTAGGATTGATATAAGTGGCCTCTTTCGTGCCCTTGCACCTCCTTTTCTTTTTTATTTGAGTAAAATAGATTGCTTATATTATTACTATATTATTAAATAGACTATTTGCACATTAAACCAACCCAAAATCTAGATCTTATCACGCATCTGTACTTCTTGCATAAATGTTAACACCCCAAACGGGAGAACAGACCCAAATCACCCAAATGATGTCACGCAAAGATGAAAATGGCGACGAACATTGTCAGGATGGTGACATTCCACAGGCACATGATGGGCCGTAAGTGGCTGGCGACACCAATGACATTCAGGAGGGAACCCACCTCCCCCTCAAAAGGAAACTATGTGTTAGATTGGTGGGACCAGTATGTAAATGTGCCAACACCACCTATGCTCAGCAACTGCGGCGATAAGCAGAGTGCCAAGCTTGGACAGTGCCTTTAATAGCCTGCAACTTATCGCTCTCTTGTTTGTCTTACCAGGCTTGCCAAGCAGCATGCTACCTGAGACACCTCGGAATGATGCCACTCGAATGACGGGAGTTGCCACAGGCCTCAATGTAAACGGTCCCACAGCTGTAGCAATATTAACTGTTGATGAATTTGGTAGTTTGGGTAGCAAAAAGGCACCCCTTTCAACCTCGACTGGCGAACGTGTTCTTGAAATTGGTCTTAACCAAACTGCGCCTCTGGTACATGACAATACGGACGTGAAAGGGAATCACCCGATTCTGTGGCTGCACAGAAAAGGCTATTAGACTCCGTGATGAGTTGCATGAAGGAAGATGAAGTTCGTATCTTAAAACTGTCCATTCTCTTAATTATGCAGCTCTGTACTGTCATGCCCAGTTTCCCACAGTGTATCACCTCAGCAAAGAACGATGTCGATTTAGGCAGGTAAAGAGCAGCTTGTGCATGTTGTTTCCCCACACCACATAGACAACATTCGGAAGCAACAGAGGTTGGTGGAACAGTAACTCTATATTTAAGAATCTATATATATAATTACACAATATCCGCAAGCCATCGGCAGCAGCCATCGGCAGCGCAGCAGCAATCTGCATCTGCAGCAGCTGCATACGATGCCATCTCCGCCATCTACCGACGGAACGGCAAATTATAAGAATAGCAGCCAAGCCCCGCTGAGATAGTAGCTGCACCCGGAACGCAACGGCCAGCAGCGCGAACATATGATGCCATCCACCGACCGAACGGCAAATTAAATGAGGGGGGGGGCGAGATGGGGGGAGGGGGGAGGGGAGCGAGACGACGCGGAATGAGCGAGTGAAGCGAGTGACTCCGCTAATAGCTTATAAAAGGTTGGTAGAATGGCAGCTAATCCTAGCTGCTGTAACAAAGTTTAGTGCAGTATCTTCTACAGTTTTACCATTTGGATGTTCAGCTTTTATTGCCTTCTCAAAACTTCAGATAAATTCTCCGTTGGGCCATTTATGGTAGGAGAGTAGGGAACAATAGTTACATGAGGGGTACCACACGTCTTCAGATAGTGTTCAAATTTACGGGATACCAAATTTGGCCCATTGTTGCAAACAACTCTTTAAACATAGCAGTAATTTTATCAGAGACAAAGATCTTGTTTAACATACCTGCAATGTGTGGCACATTGGTAACCCGGATCACTGCACTGCAACTGAGGTTGGCGCTAATGACCAGGTAGCTGTTGACGTGGATAAGTCCTCAACATGAAGCCTTCTACAGACCCTCACAAAATTAAAGTGCAGCTGCTGAAAGAAAATTTAGTGTAACATCTTCTGTAGTCCCACATGGATATAAGAAATTCTCACAAGTGCATTTTAGTATTTACTCCAATATCCTTACCACTCCTGATATACATCACACAGTTTAACCATATTCTATTCTATTTAGCCTAGTATTTATCTATTCAGAACCACCAAACTAGCGACCCTGCAATGGCTTTTACAAGGACAATGATTCTATGATATAATAAAAAAAAATGGCAGAAAACAGGATTGATAATAATCCTACGACCCCACAAAATGGAATGACATTGCAAAGAAAGATAAACACGATATTGAAAATAAGGTTTCAAACTATCATCATCCATTTTGAGCTGCTAGCCATCTTTGGTGTGGGTGTACCCTTATCCTTTAGGGTAGCTTCTTCAAGTTATTCGCTCAAAAAAGCCTGGTAAGGATTCTAACTCCAGCAAATGCACGACAGTAATGCAGGGACTAAATTATCAGACTATTTCTGCTTCAAGCTCACATGTAAATGACATAAGCTGTCAGCTGTTAAATTCTCCTTCGGGGCCCCCCCCCCCCCAACCCAACCTCTCCTCTCTCCCTCCTTGCAACTTTAACAGTGTCCGTTTTCCATAAAACCATAATTTGTTACTTCCATAATGGAATAAATTAAATTCATCACCGTACATAAGAAGTGACGGGGAGCTTACAAACGATAATGGTTTCGGCGACATTAAAAGATTCGTGAAGATTAATGCAACTGCTTGGCGAAGCAACGGTCATGTGTATATTACATGACTAGTTTTAAATAAGAATAAACACGAGAATCTGTTCCCCGCAGAATTGAATCAAATATTTTGTGGAGCTCTGGACCCTGTTAATTACCAGCTGCAGTTGTCAGGTCCGCAGAAGAGTTGCCCGGAAGCGAAGACCAAAGTGATCGACAAATAGTGACGGGGCAACAGTGGCTTGCCAAGCAAGGAGTTTGATTCCAATGGCAAAACAGGTGACACTGAAAATACACTCCTGAGACATACCATTTTCCAAATAACGTAGGCAAGAAAACATTGCCCTCACAGGTACAAGAAAAGGACGGCCCATTGGTCTGTCTCCTCAGTCGCATGTGTGTGGAAAGCCTTGTAACGCCAGATCGTGTCGTAAGCCCTCTCCACGTTAGGAAAGACTCGAACCAGATATTGACATAGGCAAAAAGCCATCCTCAGGTCTGATTCAAGGGCAACCAGATGATCAATAACTGACCAAACCCGTCGAACACTGGGACACTGGTAATAATACCTGTTACTCCAGCACCCTGACCAACCGCTCCTGACCATTTGTTCCATAAGTTTACAGATACAGCTAGTCAGAGAGCTTGGGCTCTAACTGGAGGGTGAAATTGTGTCTTTTCCTAGTTTTTCAATCAGGATTACCACATCTGCCCTTTCATTCATCTGGAATAGAGCCCTCTGCCCGCATACTGTCGAACAACGCTAGCAAGAACGGCTGGGAGGCCTGAGACAAAAATGCTTTTACAGCTGATAGTCAACAACGTCAGTCCCAGGTGTGGAGTCTAGTGACCTGGGCAAATCTGAAACGAATTTCTGCCTGGTGAATGGTAGGTTGTAAGTGTCCAGATCATCCGAATGAAAGTCTTTAGAATGGGCCACCTCCCTTTGCTTAATCGCAAGAAAAGACGTGATTGTAATGCTTGTCACTTGAAACCTGCGCAAACGCAGAAGTGAGATAATCAGCGATATCTGACACGCAAATAAATCACAGCATTCATCACCCGTAGCTGTCCACCAGGGAAGACACATTCCTCCCCGAGATCTGGATCACCTTGCTTCATACGTGCTGCGTTGGTGATGAATGCATGATCGAAGAAACGTAAGCTGACCACAAGAACGCCTACACTCACAGATGATATATTGGCATCGGCATATCAGCGCTTAGAGGATACAAAGTTGTTCAGTTGTCACATGCACGCAGAGCCTACTTGCAGGCATGGCCTGCCCACAAACCTACATCCAGCATGGAACTATAGGACCCTTCTAGGTTTAGTGGACGTGCATGGCATCTTAGCACAAAAAGGACCACAACAGTAAAATGAGTCACAAGTTCTCCACAGCAGGCTGACCAGTAGGTCCAGTTAAGCGAGCACCCCCACACCCTCCGCCTTGCATTGTAGGCAACACAATGGGGAAAAAATTACTGCCACTCAGATCCGCAGAGCTTATAGGGCATTTATGCTTCAAGGCTCCTGATAATAGCAACCAGGTCCATTTCAAAAATATTTATATTGCGCTGTTACGAAAACGCTTTTGTTGTCTTTTATCAAAAAGATCTTGCAGAAGGTAGGCTACAATGTGTCTTGGTAAGCAAATTTCGGTTTCTGACTGATCATTGCCTACTCTTAGTGCGGTCGTGCTTGTATAGACTGTGACATATAAGAACTCCTAGGTATTTTGCTAGCAAAAATGTCTATCGCCATCCCGCAATACCCTTATCAGTTCAAAAAGACATCAGTTTATCTTTTTCCCTTTTTCATTGGCCTTGGCTCGAATGTTCACTGATCAGGGAACGAGTTTCATGTAAAGGATCAACTTTCATAGTGCTGTAGCCAAGTACTAGTGGGTGTAGTGCTACGGCCAAGGCACTACGTATGGTAAAAACCAAGTGACTGAAATGACAAACATGTACCATACACTAATTTAGTTGCAAGGTTTAATAATATTGTTTCATGGTTACAAGGTTTTTGAATTTATGTTGTAATCGTGCGAATTTTGCTTTTACGTTGCAATCACTAGATTTTTTTGCGTGTGTGTTGTAATCGCAAGATTTTTGCCTTTATCTTGCAATTGTAAGGTCTGCCTTTGGGTTTGCAATCATACGATTTTTGCCTTTATGTTGCAATCGCACGATTTGTACCTTTATGTTGCAATTGGAAAATTTTTGACTGAATGTTGCAGTCGTAAGATGTTTGCCTTAGTGTTGTAATTGAACGATTTTTGCATTTATGTTGCATGCAACGGCAAGATAAGATTCCATCTTAGTTCTTCTGTAAATGACAACAGCACAAAAATATTAAAATATAATTGTCCACGTATTTTACAGTACAGTATGAACGTCAGTTCAGTTTAAAATGTAGGTTCGGTATACATGAAAGGTATCGATCCGGTCGAATCGAATAGAAGCGCGCACACAACAAACGCGAAGACGCCGAATACAACTTCAGTGCCACGAGCGAGCGCCGAGCTTATTTGGGTCGAGTGCGACGGACGGCATTCGACAAGTAGGGGGAGGGGGATCGGAGGGGACTTGAGCGACTGTCGTTCTGACCTGTTGGGAACCCAATTGTGCCGAATAGCTTTGAATAGACGTCAAATGGAAGCAGCCACCTTATTAAACAGCGAGAACTCAAACTGCTTTTGCATCTATTCAATGGAAGCTGTGCTTGTGTGAGTGGAGGTAGTGGTGGGAGGGGAAAGGGTAGGTTTGGCGTGACATTTACGTCGCGTGGGAGGGTAATAACGCGACAGATGGACAGCCATGATGTTAAGCTGTTTCTTTTGGCAAAAATGGGAAATTCAATCGACAGCGACTCGTCACTTTTAGAACTTATCTAAATTTGGTTTGGTTTGCGTCAATATTTGGGACACGCGGCGCAAGAACACAAAGGGGGAAAAAAAGGAAAGTAGTGCGTGACAGCTGTGTGAATGGGTTGACTGTAATCCCCGTTAGAAAGTCACCCTTTTCTCCGAAATAACAATTTATTCTCCGTACAAAAGATGAGGATATTTTGAAGAATGAAAATATTGTGTGTGTATGCAGAAATGGAAACGTTACGACTTGTACGGGTTGTGTGTATATGCAGAAATGTGTGTGAAGCACGTCAAGTGTAAAATAAAGTGAAGGGCTAAAACGGATAGACGAGAATTTATCATCTAGGAAAAAAGTAAGTGGTAGGACCTAGCATCCCTTCGTCCTTTAGAAACATAGGGAAAGCTAACAACCAATCGTATTGGAGTTGAAAACAAATAAAGAAATGTAGCGAACAGTCAGCTTTAAGAATTTATCTACACTAACTAGCGAAAGAAAGTACAGCCAAATGTAAAAAGCACCACCAAAATGATGACTAGGTAAGGTATAGCCGTGCACGACCAAAATGATGACGAGGTAAGGTAAAGCCGTGCACCACCAAAATGATGACGAGGTAAGGTAAAGCCATAGGTGCTACGAGAAAAATTGCAATGTTTTAATACGTTTCCTCGTGCCAAACAGGCAGCTTTAACACAGTTCAGCTACACTAAAAATAGAAAGTACGTAATTCAAAATAATATAAAACTTCCAAATAGAATAATACTAGCTGTACCCGGCATAGAGCCGGTCATGTTTCCTATTGAAGTTAAATTTGCTATTATTGAAATTAAACCTGCTGTTATTGAAATCGTATCAAAAACCAAAACTGTATAAAAGGGGTCGCCTAGTTCCGAACGGTTCGGCCCTTGAAAGGAGTGATATCAACACACCAAAACATTCGCCAAGGTAATCGCACCGCTTAATAGTTCGAAGGTCAAATGAAAACTAGAACATTGCTTTTAAATTTGCTCTTGAAAGTTTGCTGTTAAAGCACGTTATGTTATAGCACGTCATATTGTCGACACGTTCGATATTATCCTCCTTCTCTAAGCCTGCACATATGCTGACGGCAGCCCTGCATCTGTGGCGGAGCGCGTTGACTAAATTTGCTGTAAAAGGAAACTGAATGTACCGTATGTATTTAGCTTAGCAGTCACTTGTACCAGGCATTATCGGCAGTACAACCTTAGAGGCGTTTTCATTGGTTGTCTCAATGGTGGGTTGGTTGGTTGTCTCAATGGTGGGATAATATATATATATACAGATGGATTAAAGAGAAAAGGGTCATACCAAAAAATGCTTATTCACAACAAAATTGAAACATGACGTTTCGGGGTAGCAGCCACTCCTTTTCGAGAGCTATTCTGTGTCCAGCGTATCTTGAGTCCTGCAGTTATTTTATGAGCGGCTACGTCTTCCTGGAGGGAGCGGCTTTAATCGACGGCCGCCATTGTTTTTGTAATCATCTTGGACTCTGGTACCAAAAACATACAATCGATTATTTGTGTTCGTTCTGGGGCGAACTCAAGATAGGCCGCGAACACTATAGTTCTCATGTGCCCGAGTTTCCGAATTCGACACTGACTAAAGCTATACGCCAGGTATTTTTTGGGAAGAGAAGGGCCCTGTGATTGTTCGTGCTCGTGTCTATTGTGGCATGTACGAGATCCTAGGAAGTTCCGTTGGAATTACCTAGCAAAACTGCCCTTCTTACCGTCTGGCGTCATTGCTTCCACCGTTGCAGGGAGACGTCAATTCTGCACAGTCCTTTTCAAGTATAAAATCCTTAATGAAAACCTGAAAAAACTCATTGGAGAAATATGTCAAACAAAAAGCTACGTATCCAGGACGAAACATAAACGTCGTGACAACAATAAAAGTCAAACCAAAGAAACAGGTAGAACGATAAATGAAGCAAACGGAAATAGTTAGTATATTGGCGTAGTTATACAACAGGGCATGATGGCCCGATGGTTAGGAAGACTGTCACGTGCACCATAGGTTCCTGGTTCGAACGTGGCCTCAGCCACTCCGGACATTTTCAGAAAGAAAACCCTGTAATGCCTCATACGTCGATTGTGGACCCCCCCCCCCCCCCCCCCCCCCCCCCCCCCCCCCCGCCCGCCCCCCGCGCGGGGCATTGTTGTACTATGCATGCATGAGGAGCTTAACATTCGGTTTACTTGTAGACAAACGTTAAAATACGTTAAGCGTTGGCCTGCCCGGGGCGCATAATTTTTTTTCGTAAACAGTTCAGCAAAACTCGATATATATCTCTCCATGCAGGCCGGCAGCGTACAGAAAAAAAAAAACCGTTTATCCAACTTAAGTCACCTAACATAACCTAATTACCTAACCGAACTCAGCCGGACCTAACCTAACCTAACTTAACCTAACTACAACAAGAGATCAGCAATAAAAATTTGCCCATAATCACCTCTAGTTTGTGCTAACTAACGAAGTTTCGTAGCGAGATCCGGTCCTCCTATCTCAACTGTTTACGAAAAAAAAAATATGCGCCCGGGGCAGATATTATTTCTTTCTTTCTTTCTTTAGTGTGTATTGTATTATCGATCATTGCAATAATGTTGACATACAGCTGCACGTATACGCATGCTTACGTCAGTGGCTCACCCAGAGGGGAGCAAAAGGAGGCACTTGCCCTTCCCAAGACCCCCCGGGATTAACATAAGACTATAGTGTCCGCGGCCTATCTTGAGTTCGCCCCAGAACGAATACAGATAATCGATTGTATGTTTTCGATAGCAGAGCACCTTATTGATATCCTGGATGGTTACAAAAACAATGGCGGCCGTTGATGAAAGCCGCTCCCTCTAGGAAGATGTAGCCGCTCATAAAATATCTGCAGGACTCAAGATGCGCTGCGCGCACAGTAAGCAATTGCAAGCATTTCGACTTTTTTTTTTCTACCGACATCAGAATATATCATCTTCGCGTCAAGATGGATAACGTTGGTTTTTACAACGCTCTCAACAGCCCATATTTTTTTCTTCGAGCCAGTGTTTCCTCTCTTCCCGGCCCGGACTGGCCATACTGCCAGGGGTGCCAATGGCACATGGGCCCTCCCGTAGATTTGTAAGTGGGCCTTTGTAGATATTATAGTTACAAGCGAAATTTCTGATGTTAATGAATTTTTTTCGTTGTAGTTTTGTGGGTAGTCTTAAAATCTGGTACTTTCCCTGATCATTTCATAGCTATCTTTAAATGACTAGATTATAAAGACAGGGGCCTATCATTATTTATCGCATTGGGGAAGAAAAGAGTAATTTTGTTGGACCTAAAAATGACACTTTCAACAGTGAAAATTTCTAAAAACTCGTCAGTTTATGGGGAGAAGGGGCCCTTAGTCCCCCTATGATACTGTTTACCCGGTTTTGAAGATATCATTAGCACAACTACCTCCTGTAGTATTTTCAGTATTTTCTACAAAACCCTTGCGATGTCCCTAGGCTTATTATATGAAACTTGATACCGCGTATAAGGAACATCTATAGTTTATAGAATATTTTTGACGCAACCTTGTCCTTTCGTTAAAAACGAGGCAGGTTTTCCTTACAACATGATTTGGCTACAGGAAATCACCTTCATACAGTCTCAATGGGCATACTAAAAGTAAATTTTTTTGAAAGGGTCATTATTTTTTGACCTTGAGTGGGGAGGTCAAGATTTTTTCAGCGTTTCAAGGTCTTGAAGGGGGTAGTGGGTTAAAAATTTAGTGGCCACATTTTTATTTCCGCCGCACCCTTTTTCCTCCCCCCTCCTCCCTCCCCCGACTATAAACAGTAATAATTGGTCCCTTAATAAGCTCGCATAATTTACCCCCTCCCTCCCCACGAAATTATGTCAGGGGGCCTTTTTAAAACGTCGTGGCACTTAGGCCCCTGGCCTGCCAGTCCGGAGCCTGCTCTCCTCCAATTCCCTATCACGTTCCCAAAGTGTGAAAAATTATTTGCGTTGAAGCTGAACAAAGAAGTACGGAATCTGTCACCATTAAGGAAATTTCTTAAATTAGGCTTCTGAAAAGCATGAAAAATCACTGACATTGTTAAATATTCGTTTGCTTACGAACGCATTTTTTTTTGCCCCCTCCAAACAGAATTCCTGGAAACGCCACTGGCTTACGTACAAAACAAACCGTTCTTTAAGTGCCTAGTGAGGGGTTCGACAAACGTTGAAATCTCGTACTACTTCTGAAATTTCGGAAATTTTGGCTCCACGTGAAATCCTAAGTTGGAGCCAAAGTTGGAGTCTAAGTTGGAGCCTAAGTTCGCGTCTAAGTTCGTGTCAATGTTCGAGCCTAAGGTCTGATGGTGGTTCGAGTCTAGTTCTTATCTCAACATTGCTCCTACGACTTAAAACTGCGATATAACCACGTGGTTCGTCAAACGCTAGCTATATGAGTGCACTGAATCGGGATTGGCTGTCTGAAATAGTACCTAAGATTCGCTTAACAGCATGTCCCGCTGACTTGCATGGGCGAAGGTAGAGCTACAGTGCTATAATCGAGCCATGGTTGCTAGACCCAGATGAATATTGCATCCTAGCTCGGTTGTAGCTAGGATTCCATAGCTCTTATTACACCCTATAGTCGATTGCTTGTTGCGCTTTTCGTTGTGTGCATGCGTATCTACCCGACCTATTACCTAATACCCGAAGTTTTTCCCTCGTACCGTATATGTATGCCGCCAACAGGAAAACTCGGATGTGTTGAGGCTGGGTTTCGTATTTTAACAACACTCTTTATATTTATTTAGGCAAATATCTTAAAAGGATATCTTTGGCAATTTGTTAGCATGAATCAATAGAATTTTTACCACATCTCCTCCGATGTTAGGAATGTGTAGTTAGTGCGGTTCGGTGGCCTAACCGGAAGAAGCAGACGACGTTGACTCGCCTATGGAGACTTACTTCTGTTTGGGGAGAAATGCCGAAAGAGTGGTATAGTGGTAAACTAACAAAACGTTGCAGTCGCGTTATAGTAAAACCCGTATGAGCATTTTTTTTTGTTATTATTTATTTTGAATTGGGAGTTGGAACATACTCCAACAAAATAACCCTCTAGCTTTAAAGGGCAATTACATCCATTTTGACATGCATGCTTTACTTTTGGATCACTGACACAATAACTAAACACAAGAACTCCGGTAAGAATACGTTACGTACGTCCGATACAACAATTTAATTATTGCATCACCAAAACACGATACGGGGACCGCCATTGTTTTGTTGGAACGCGCAGAAATTAATACCGACAGATGTCACTTTTCGATTTCGACTCGCTGCCGATTGAGATAGCTCTATTGACTGTGAGAGCTTAAGCGTCCGACGGCCTTAGCTGGCCACTACAACTGTCGGCCAGCTAAGGCCGTCAGACGCGCGAGTTCTCACAGCCAATAGAACTATGTCAATCAGCTGCGAGTCGAAATCAAAGAGTGACATCAGTCGGCATTAACTTCTGCGCGTTACAGCAAAACAATGGCGGTCTCCATGTCGTGTTTTGGTGATGCAATAATTAAATTGTTGTATCGGACGTACGTAACGTATTCTTACCGCAATTCTTACCGTAACGTGTGTTTCGTTATTGTGTAAATGATCCAAAAGAAAAGCATGCATGTCAAAATGGATGTAATTGCCCTTTAACGATAAGGTAGCCTAAGGCAGTTTTCGCACTCCGCCAGACTAAGGGCGCGTTTACGCAGCAACTCGCCTTTGTATTCTCGCAGCTAGAACTCGATCGCGATGGCAAAGGTGACATTGCCATGGTAACAACGCTGAATGTATTAGCTAAATCCGACATCGTTCGAGTAAATACTTGCAGTCTTATAATCCGTGCCAATAATATAAAGAATTCCTCATGACGAAACAATTTTCCCAAACGCTTTTGAACTCACGTTATTTGCTGTTTTCGTTGCCAGGCGGCAGACATAAAACCGCCGCCATGTTGGAATTTGAGGTGATTTCTAGCTTCTAGCTGTGAGAATGCAAAAGCGAGTGGTTGCGTAAACGTGCCCTAAAATCAACTAATGCTAATTAATTTGAAATTATAGCCTTCGCGCTTAGTGCTCGGGATTTGACTGGAAAATAATTTTTAAATTAAATTAAAAAAAATTAATTTCTTTGAGCCTTAAGTCAGCCGAAGCAACTTTATGCTTGAACCGGCTCAATTTTGAACATAACTAGACTTTTAGAGAAGAAGAAATATCTGGTAAAGGGAGGTGCCAACCCGGGGGTTCGATCCGGGAAACTTCCGATCATCGTAGGGTCCGAAAGATTGTCCAGATTTTGCCAGAATAGTTCGCATATCCGCGGAAGGAGCATGGTAGCCTCTCACGCTACCCTGGCCGGCAGTCTTGGCGGGGACTTCACCAAGGTCCTTTTTCCAGGGGTTCGACCAGATCCGCAAACCTCCAGCAACCAGGCTGAGCTCTCTCACAACTAAGCCACTATGACTAGCCACGATGACCAGATTAGTATTCGTTAGTTTTAATTTCAGGTTAGAGGCCTAGTGAGGGCTGCCATGCAATCGATTTAGATTAGGGGTTTGAATAACATCTCTGTAATGTGTGGTGCAGTGGCAACCCGGACCACTGCATTGTGACTGAGGTTGGCGCTAATGACCAAGTTGTCGACGCGCCATTAAGCCTCAATCCCCCCCCCCCCCATGCAATCGATAATTTGTGTGTTTAAGCACGAAACTCCTTAACAGATTTAATTTTCAGAGAGCAAAGGAAATTTTCAGGAAAGGAGTGCTAATACGTACAATTGTCGATATAATGGACTCGGGGTATGGATTTCAGAAAAGCACGAATGGCAATTGGTATGAAAATGTTTGTTTTCTTTCAACAAAAAGATTCTTGGAAGTAATTTCGATTAACGGTTTCGATTTCGATTTCAATTTTCGATTTACGAAGTGATTTCGATTTGAGATATTTACGGTGTTTTCCTTTATTAGCGAGTCTAGCCTCCATCGCATTTCGTCATCCTATAATTTCGTTTGCTTCAGCGTTGGTATTTCGTTTTAAGGAGGCCTAAACCTCATTTTTATGCCGCTCGTAAACGAAAGTAAACGTAAAAGCTCTGAATCCTGGCGAAAAGCAGCTTCGTGCTTCCGTAAAACTCCGACGATACACGAAGTTGACGTCATTCCCCTAATGTGGGCATAACGAGAATGAAAGGAAATCGCTTCCTCTACGTGAAATACACGGCATAGATCTGTAATATGTGTGTCGGTGACCATTCAGCGACAAGTAAAGCTTTGATTTATGTAATTACTGAATAGAAACGTTTGATCTTTTTTAGTGAAATTTAAGCATGGTTGCTCGTTTTGCAGAAAGAACAAAAATTGTCGACAAAAAGCTTTCGGGGTGTAACTTTTGGCTATTTGCTTCGCCAAATTAACCCCACCCCCCCACCAAAATAAAAATTTTGACGCGTAAATTCGGGCCTAACCACATATACCACAATCTGGTAGAGAGCCGACGAACTACTGGTGCCTGACAGACATATTCTAGGCATTAACGCTGTTCCTTATAAAACATTGCGGAGTTAACTGGAGTTTTTCCCGATAATTTCACTTGTACCGTTTTTCCGATTCCTCATTCGACTAAAGGTGCAGCATTAGCAGATCTGACATGCGCATTCCTTTCCAATTTACGCTTTCCTTCTAATTTTTCTGTTTTTTTTTCCCCCCTCATGTACGAAAACCGGGTGTTGCCCCTTGCCTTGATCGTGGATAAATTCACGCTTTCGCGTCTGCCGTAAGCGCATTAATTTGAGGCATTAAAAGCGTGCGAAGGTTGTTGGGGGAAAACACAGGAACTTATATTAATTTTGCCTTGCTTAACGAGTGGTGCGCGTGTGCACGCATCTGCTGGTGAGGTGCTGGTTTTAAGTCAAAAACATTATAGGCGCCATTGCTACTAATTCGGCGTGTCGGGGACAGAACACTCTGCTAGGTACAGTCTAATTGCTTTCGTTAAGGGTGTGTTTGCTGTTTGGCACCGTGTGTGTGTGTGTGTTGTAACTTAAATAATTCATTCCCTTTAATAAATTAAATTAAGCTCTTTGCCGTCTCCTATTACGGGCCTAATGCTAACAGCCAAGTATGATTGCCAAAAAGGATTGTCTTCAATATTCAAATGCCTCCTAGCACTGTTTAGGTTGCCTTGGCTCCAAACGGTTTGTAATGTTCCAAAGTCCTTTTAAAAAATTTTTTTTTTAGATGTGTGCGGCAATTTAAATGCTGGGAAATGGAAGTCGTGGTATTAACCTTTTGATTCTTCTGTAAGTGTTAACTGAGCACGGTTAAAGTTGAGAAATTTTAAAAACTTTTACCTTCTTTCAGGTTGTCTTCGCAAGAAAAAATTTTTCAGTCTGTACTACCTGCTACGAAGTTACCATTCGGCTTTAAAACTTAAATCGCCGTTGAATACAGAGAAATGAAAAAAACTATTTACGTGGTGTGGTTTGAGGTCATTCAATGGTCGAAGTCAGTGTTGGGTCAAGATAATTTTGAAAATAGTTCTGACCCGGCACTTCATCAAAGGGTCGCATACTCTTGGGGCGTCGGACGAACGTCTAACTGGAAAATCGTCTAATGGGATAATTGTTTAAAATCTGCCTAAATAAAAAGTCTGGAAAAGCATCTAAACGGAATATCGTATAATGGATAATTGTATAATGGATAAACGTGTAACTGGATTAACGTCTAACTGCGGTTTTTGATGTTATATGTATAGCCGCAGCGAGCGCGGCAGCGCGAGCAAGACAGGGATATTAGACGATTTTCCATTATACGAATTTCCAGTTAGACGCTTTTCCATTATACGAATTTCCTGTTAGATGATATTCCGTTAGGGGCGTCGGACGAGCGTCTAGCTGGAAAATCGTCTAATGGGATAACTGTCTAATATTTGCATAAATAAAAAATCTGGAAAACCGTCTAAACGGAATATCGTATAATGGAAAATCATCTAAACGGAATATCGTATAATGGATAATCGTATAATGGATAAACGTCTAACTGGATCAACGTCTAACTGCAGTTTCTGATGTTATATGTATAGCCGCAGCGAGCGCGGCAGCGCGAGCGAGGCAGGGACATTAGACGATAATCCATTATACGAATTTCCAGTTAGACGATAATCCATTATACGAATTTCCAGTTAGACGGTTTTCCATTATACGAATTTCCTGTTAGACGATTTTCCGTTATACTGTTATACGGTATACGTTCTTCCAATTATGCGATTTTCCAGTTAGACGATTATCCCTCGCCCCATTCCGTTACACTGTTTTCCGTTATACGTTCTTCCAATTATGCGATTTTCCAGTCAGACGATTATCCCTCGCCCCATAACGTCTAACTGGAAAATCGCATAATTGGAAGAACGTATACCGTATAACAGTATAACGGAAAATCGTCTAACAGGAAATTCGTATAATGGAAAAGCGTCTAACTGGAAATTCGTATAATGGAAAATCGTCTAATATCCCTGCCTTGCTCGCGCTGCCGCGCTTGCTGCGGCTATACATATAACATCAGAAACCGTAGTTAGACGTTAATCCAGTTAGACGTTTATCCATTATACAATTATCCATTATACGATATTCCGTTTAGATGCTTTTCCAGATTTTTTATTTAGGCAGATTTTAGACAATTATCCCATTAGACGATTTTCCAGTTAGACGTTCGTCCAACGCCTCCCTGGTAACCAAGTGACCAAAACGAAGTCACAGAGAAAAATAAACTGAAGAGATGGTTGGTTGCCTTACAAATATTGAAAGTTATTAAAAGTGCTCTGTTTTTAAGGAAGTTTATGTTCCCTTGTCCATAAATTATGCAATTAATTAGACTGCCTGCTCAGCTGAACTAAATAAATTTTAAAGTGTTGCTGTTAGCATTATGAGTCAGGCAGTTTTCGCTCGCAGTTTTTTCTTAGGTTTTGTTAATTTTGACAACAACCGGACTCATTTTGTTCGCCGGGTACGACGTGGTCGTTAAATTTGTCCGTGTCAGAAAAATGATCGTCTAAATCCGGTGCAGAAACGAACACGAAAAAAATAGGAAATTTCGGAATCCATTATTGAACTCCGTTATCGAACTATCAGGGCACAGTTTTAAAATTATACACACACTCTCAAAGTAACTAATACTATAATCAAGAGCTCCCCATCGCTAGTGGAACGAAACCCTGCTTCGTTAGTTGGACGACGTCAGAATGCCCTGCCCCATAGAATAAAGATACGATTATTAAAAAAAAACACTAGCAAATTGCAACGTTTCATTTTGGTGGTTTTCTTGCTGGGCTTGGTTTTCATCTTCTGTTGAAATTTTGCCTCCACATTACATTCACATTCATTATTTAAGGTATTGTGATTATATTAGGCAGCAAGGACAGATTTTTTTTTTTTTTTACCTTTTATTGTTTTCGGATACAAGAGTGTACGTGATGATGACTTAACGTAGCTTTCATAAAATTGTCTTATGCTTGATTAAGTAAGGGAGCTCCTCCGACATAACGCAAGTTATTCGTGTTTATTATGATGCACCCGTATCCTCATTTGCCCTCACCAATGCATACACCTAGGGTGGCCGCACACCAAAATCGACAAAACGTTGTTGCAAGACGAAACTTCGCGAGACGTCGCATCTTGTGGAGAGACCCCTTCGCTTTGAGACGCCTAAAGACGCCTGAAGACGTCTCGCGACAACGTCGCATCTACTGTGTTGTGCTCAGCTCATTCCTATGGGTGGAACTAGAAGGAGCTTCGCTTTGTTGTCGTGATACGCCTAAAGACGTCTTGCGACAACGTCACATCCGGTGTGTGGCGCTGAGCTCATTCCTATGGTTTTGGAGACGTCTGCAGCATGCTGAGACAAGTTTCGACAAAATGACCTGTCTTGCGACGTTTTGTCGATTTTGGTGTGCGGCTACGCTAAGGTTTTAGAGATGTCTGCAGCATGCTGAGACAGATTTCGACAATATGTCCTGTCTTGCGACGTTTTGTCGATCATGGTGTGCGGCCACCGTAAGGTTTTGGAGAAGTCTACAGCATGCTGAGACAGATTTCGACAAAATGTCCTGTCTTGCGACGTTTTGTCGATTTCGGTGTGAAGCCATCCTTACCAGACACAGTCAAAACTACAAAGGAAGTGTCGAGAGAGGCAAATCCCAAGGCCGAATCTGTCCCATCATGGCTGAGCCGACAGATTTTCCATAATAGGCCAAAACGCACCCTACAGCTCCTGAGTGATTCTGCTGTCCTGGTCGTTAGTTGTGACAGGAAGTTTCACCAGTCACCCTTCTACATAAAGTCCCTCGCCTCCTAACCGGCGGCACTCCTAAACAGGTCTCAGTGACCAAATAAGGTAACGCTTCTGGCAGGAACTTTGCTGGTCGCCGTTCCATAAAGTGCCTCCAACAGGCAAGACCGATATCCAACTGGTCTCAGTACGCGAATAAGACAACGGTTCTGGCAGAACTTTGTTGGTCACCTTTCCGTGTAAAGTGCTTCACCTCCTTGATGAGAGCTCCTCAAACAGATCTCAGTGAGAAACTAAGATGGTTCTGAAAGGGAGTTTGCAGGTCACCTTGCAAGCCTAGTGACTGTACTTGATGTGGAGTACGCGCCTATTTCAACTAGCAAGACTGGGCACTATCTCAGTCTGTATCACCACTTAAGAGTCGGGCTGTTATCCCTGCCCTCCCTAAAGTAGGTCTGTAGTTGGATGCTTCCGTTCTTTGATCTAATACCCCATACTCTACAAATTAAAAACGCGCAACAAATTTTTACATTCCTTAAATAAAAATTCGTCGATGAACATTGAACGGTGCAAACCAATGAATTTGGCTGTACTACCACTCAACAGCAATCAAAGTACAACAATTTTATGCAAGTTTTAAACACTTTCGTTTTAAACTCGCTCATCCGACGTAGACGGCAAGTCAATTTTCGTTGCTAATTTTTCACAGCTGTAACTCATCGCTCAGCGTAAAATTAGTTAGTACCCAACTGTGACGCTCTATTCGGCAAGTGAATAAAACGTAAGCTAGATGTTGAACGTTACTGACATTCTTCCACCCTTTTCACTCATAAAATTTTAACGGCCCGATTCATTTCGAACTCGCAATATTAGTTTTCCCTCCTGCTGCTTTACCCTCCATCTCAGTCCCATTTTCCTGACATCTTTTACTGCCCCAGCTAAATCCTTCTGCACATCAAGTCATTTTCGTTGTTTCCCCCCTTCCCTTCCTCATATCCTCCGGGAAAGACTCCAAATCTTCTCGAACATGATAGGAGTATCCTGATTATTGCATAAGGAGTTCAATATTAATTCCCATCATGTAGTGAGTGACCGTGCTTTCCATTCCACCAAATTACAAGCAAACCAAACGTGTGCTTCTGGAGAAAGTCTGTTACCTTTACCAGAAAACCGTGAATAAACACAAGAGAGCGCTCCAAAAGTGTTGTAACTGGCTGTTTACATAGAGGAAGACGCTACACACGTAGCCTACACTTTGTGGTGTGCCTTGCAGTTATGTAATCTGTAAGTGCACTGGCACAATAGCCGCTTAAACCTGACTATTGGACAAGTGCCAACAGGAGTGCATGAACGGCTCCCCTTGGCCTGACCAGGTGGATCCGGTTCCATGCAGTACATCTGGTCACGTGACGTAAGCCTAAGGCTAGGTCTATTGTTCTCCTATCGTGTAAATACTACTTAGAAACTTAACCTATCGCGATCGCTTAAAATCACTTAAACTTGACACCCTTGAGTGTCGTCGGTTAAAAGCCGACCTTTTTCTGACCTTCCAAATTCTACACAACATGTTACCTTTTGACCTGCCGCTGTTTGAACTCAGCCCACTTTCTAAGACTCGTGGGAACCACCTCAAGTTATCACTCCCCCATTTCAAAACAATTCTTCGGAAGTTCTTCTTTGCCATTCGAATCATCCCAGTGTGGTACTCACTTAGCGATGACATTGTCTCGGCCCCATCGCTTCCATCGTTTAAACATAAATTAACAAAACTAAACCTTAGTGGCTTCTTACATCGTCCTGAACACGCACCTATAGTTTCGTAAACCTTTTCCCAATTTTATTTGCTGTGTTTCTTTTTTAATTTAGGAATGCTATAAGTGGCCTCTTTTGAGCCCTTGCATCTCCTTTTCACTTTTATTTGAGTGAATAGATTGCTTTTCTTATTATTATTATTATTATTATACAAGGGGCTGAGAGCAGATCGGCAGTTGGTGTTGGAGAGGCGACCGATAAGGCTTCTAAATCTGAAATCAGTGCCTAATAAGTGAACTCTGTGTACAGAACCCCTAGTTGTACAGTAAGATGTGAATTTGCCTTGAAAACAATTGTTGACTTGCTGAGTCCAAGTGTCTGTATTAGTTGAGTGTCGGTGACATCTTTCGATGTGACTGATGGATCCGTCGAGAGTTGTTAGTTGATAAGCTGTTGTCTTGCTCGCGCTTAAAAATCCGCAAAAATCAAACTCCTCTGCCCAGTATTGAAGCAGTGAGCTCCAACAATCCCTCGGTCGCATTGAAGATGACGTTACATCCGCTCAAGTGAATGAAGGAGGAAAAAGCAAGGTGTGGATTGTGGTTTAATAGCACGTTGACAGCTAGGTCATTAGCACCAACCTCAGTAACAGTGCAGTGGCCCGGGTTGCCACTGTGCCACACATTACAGAGATGTTAACGAAACCCCAAATCCAGATTTTATCGTATAGCTGTATCTGCTTGAAAAATTGGAAAATCCCTGACAGGGACAGAACCATCGCGCAATTGACACGCTCTGCTCTTGCGGAAGGTTGAAATGGTGATAAATACCATCAAGATTGTGACAATCAACAAGAACGTGACGGACCATGAGTGACTGGCGACACCAATGACATTTAGGAGGGATTACCGTCCTCAAATGGTTTAGGTTTGAGGAAGTTTGCTGAAACAAATACGCAAACGGGCTAACACCACCTCCTCCCTACGACTGCAGCGACAAACCGAGTACTGTTTCTGAAGAATGCGTTTATAGCCCGGAACTTATTGCCGTCTTGTTTGTCCCACTAGGCTTGCCAAGCACCGAGCAATCTCAGACCTAGAGCTGGAACGGCGTCCGAGAGAACACGGTACACATTCCTATTGAGGAGACCAGAGAGGGACCCTTTTGCTCCAGCATTAGTGTGCTTGTTCCAAGCGCTCTCGACATGGGCCGGGATCCAGCAGAAAATCAGTCGTCCTATGGCCAGACAAGTTGGAAAACAGGGCTTGGATCCGCTGTGTCAAATAAGGTTGCGAACTGAAACGTGTACTACGTAATGCCGGTGTACCAGCAAGTGATGAAGTAGTCGTTGGCTTCTTGCCTGTTGGACAACTCTAGTGTACCTTGTTTTGGCGGTGCCAAACTGTCTCCAACAATCGTGTTTTCCTGACACAGTTTTGTGGGTTTGGAAGGTCATAAGAGTGTGTGTGTGTGGTGAAGAAAACTATCAGATTTTATTTGTCTGATAAATACGTAGTGAGTCTTTTCAAAATGAATCACTTAAGGCCATTAAAAAAAAAGATTTTTTCATGGACAAAAAAAATAAACAATAATTTTTTTTAATAGTCTGGCTAGATATTTTCCCCTAAATTATTTTTAAAAATTAAGTAAGTCGGTATAAACTTTCTTTTAAACAAAAAGTGTGTAGGCATTCTCACTACGCAATTTAAACCCTTGCTTACTTGTCAGATCGAAAGTGTGAATAAACATATTACTCATAGATACATCACTCATAAATAAAATATATCACTCCTAAATACATCACTCATAGAATGTTCTGCAACAAGCTGCGATACAGATCCAGCTGGGTCATAGAAAAAAAAAGGTTTGCTCCCGAGTATTGGAGGTGCACTGATATCTGAGAAATAATAACTAGACAAAAGTTTTAATTTTTTTTTTTTATTAACGAGCATAATCACATCCATGCCACTATTTTGAGAATGTGGAACGAAGTCCCACCTCACCGATTTTGCACGTAGCTATTAATCATCTCTAGGCATAATACGTTTCTCGGGTTCCTATCTTATTTTACGCATTATTTCATATTCGACAACAAGAGTTCTTAAATAACAGAAATGAAATAATATTTTTTTTTTAAATAATAATAAATGGTTTCCACCCGTCTCTTACAAGACTGGTCACTCGTCCGTATTTCTAAATCCGCCCCCCCCCCCCTCCCACCCATCAAACTTCGTATGTGCTTTCAGTTTTTCTCCTAATACTTCAATATCCTCAGTGAAAGCGCTTTTTAACGATGCTCTTTGAAATGTGCATAAAAAAAGGCATCTATTTACAAGGTGCAAGACCGCGATTAGGGCCACTCTGCTAAGGAACGTAATTCATGCCAGTACGCTCAGAAACCCCTTCCTTCCTGCCCTCCCTTTGGCGAATAGTGGGCACGTTTTATGCTGCTCTACACACTGCGTGTAGCAACCAAGGTTAGCTTAAACCAAACTAACCAAACGTATGTAAGTCCTAGTGGTCTTCCTAGTCATGTACACTTATTTTCAGTATATTTTCTTAAAACCAGCAAAAAATTACATCGGTGTTTTAACTGTGTCTGCCATTTTTACCAGGTGTTCTCCAACGTCTTAATGCGATTGTGAGTGTTTCCATGAATACAGAACAGACGATGCGCATCAGACTCCCGAATCACCACTACAAAGCAACACCAGGTTCTGTATCACCAAATGGGAGAACGCGCCACGAAAGGGTGTTTAGTTTACATGAGCCATGGAGTAGACACAGACGCGATGCACATCCCCGTGAAGCGCTTCGAAGTGGTGGTGAAAATCACAATTCTGAAAGAATAGTCCATTAATCCCATGCGCTGCCATCGTTTTTTAAATGATTTTTTAGGAACCTTTTATAATCTGAATCAAACTCCTATAATTTCAATTTAAGATTCACTACTTTTTATTATTATTATTATTTTGTGTTTGGGAGGAGAACGAAGGAGAGAAAGCAACAATCCCGGGCATTCGAACCAGAATATCTCAAATCATTGCAAGTGGATGGGGCGAGGAAATACCAAGAATCAATTGAATAGATACATAGCTACCAATAAAGGAGGCGTGTAGTTTTTCACGCTGTCCAGGCCGGCAATGACTGGCTGGGAGTTTTTCGTAATTTCCCTTTCTAGTCAACGACGGGCTCAGCTTCTCACAGCTCAGGCAACTGGCTTTAAGAGATTAGTTTACGTGAACCTGCGTAGTACATCGTGGCTGAGCGGAGGGTGAGTCAGGCAACTAGCCTGAGCTCGTCCATCACTCAGCCACGATGTTCTACACAGGTTTACATAAAGTGAAGTCTTTCTACAGGCAGTCAGCATTAACGGCTAACCTTGAGAGACTACAGTTTGTGTAAACCTCGTGGCTGAGTGGTTGACGAGTCAAACAACTAACCTGGGCTCGTCCACACTTAGCCAGGATACACAGGTTTACATAAAGTAAAGTACCTTTACAGGCAGTCAGAATTTATGGCTGGCCATGCTGAAACACTACAGTTTTCGTAAACCTGTGTAGAACATCGTGGCTAAGTGTAGTGGACGAGTCAAGCAACTATCCTGAGCTCGTCCACCGCTCAGCCACGATGTTCTACACAGGTTTACATAAAGGAAGCAGCATCTTTACAGGCAGTCAGCATTAACGGCTGGCCTTGAAAGACTACAGTTTATATATACCTGTGTAAACCGTCGTGGTTGCGTGGTGGACGAGTCAGGCAACTGGCCGAGCTCGTCCACTGCCATGCTGCGATGTTCTAACAGGCTTACATAAACTTTAGTTTCTCTGCAAGTAGTCAGCATTAACGGCTGACTTTGGAATATTACAGTTTATATAAACCTGTTTAGAACATCGTGGCTGAGTGTTCCAAAAAGGACAGCTACCAGCTGGGCGAAAAAGTAAGTCTCTGCGCTCACCTCAAAGCTACCGCAGCAACCGCTCAGTAGTCAGCGTTTACGTCTCCAAACCAAGTGAAAGCCGGTTGAATCCGGCAACTGACCTATGATTATGGGACTTGAATATTCAAGACTGAGCGATCCAAAGCTGCTGGAGGAGCGTAACAATCGATCGCACCCTGGTCGTTATTGACTAGCAGGGACTTTGCTAAGTTTCCCTTTATATTCACCGACCAGATAAGTTTTTTTGGGCAGCTATCGGCAGAGCTCCGCCATCTCTGAGCGACCACGACCACATCCAATTCCTAAAAATGACGTAACTCTTGCAATAGTGACAAAACTAGGAAGAAAGAAAGTCTATAAATGCACCTGTTCACCACGACGATAGTGTTGCCCATATTCTAAACGCAGCATCCACGTTCCAGATTCTCCGTCATCCAATAGGCTGATATGGGTCACGTGATCTCGTTTTATAGTGTCCGCCGCCCATCTTGAGTTCGCCTTAGAATGAACACAAATAATCAATCGGTTGTATGTTTTTGGTAGCAGAGTGCCTTGTTGATATCCAAAATAGTTGCAAAAACAATGGCGGCCGTCGATTAGAGCCACCCCCTCCAGGAAGACATAGCCGATCAAAAATTACGTGCAGGACTCAAGATATGCCCGCGCACACAATAGTTATGAAAACTGCGGGGCATGTTGCGAATAGCGTTTTTCCATTTTTTAATTTACCGCTGTTTTCTTTATATTGCTCGAAGATTCCACGGTGCTGCATCTAGGAGTCTGAAAAGGTGATACGGCGCCTTTAATGCAGACTGGTTGCTTCGTTAGGGACGAAACTATTATAATCCGCGAATGAGTTTGCCATTCCGTGTTTTCCCTTCACGCGCCTCTCTACAGGAAAGTAACCCGTTAAAAAAAAATCATAAAAATTCGGGAAAAATCGCGATCTGGATGTGTTTACTTTTCGTGTGGGTGTGGCAGTGTCGCAACATTCGACCTTGTCATTTGTCGGTGGTTTCAACCTGGTTTAAAAAATAGTGTGGATATGACACCATGACCGAACTACATCGAATTCTTTCACCTCTGCCCGACCCTACAACATTGCGTGGGCGTCACCGTAATAAATGACAATGGCCCCTGGCAGCCTTTGTCAAGCCCGGCGGCTTTTCCCAAAGCTTTACGATGTTGGGACCCAATTTGGAAAGGGGGAAACTCTCCTGACGAGTCCAGTCGTACAGTACAAGCTAAACAGCCAGCTGAAATCACGGGAGGAAAAGAAAAAAAAAAGCAATCTTGGCTTCTCCGGATTTTTGGCATTCGTATTGAAAACAGTACATTAATATTTATGACTGGACCATTACTCGTACGTCTCCCATCCTTCCACTCCTCGCAGGACTTCCTCTTTCCGGAAAGGGCAGAAAGCAAACCGTCCTTCTAGTCAGCGATGACTGCTCTGGATTTATTTTTTATTTATTTTTTTTATGTTTTCTTCTTCTTTCTTTTGTTGTATTTCCTGTTTGTGTGTAAATACACAACTCCAATGACGTTGCCGTCATGAATGAATAATTGTGGCTGTAAAAAATTCAAGTGTGCGTTAAATTGTTTACTTTCTGATTTTTTTAAACCTTCGACGAGACTTTTGCGTACGAAATTTTTTAATTATTTTATTTTATTTTGTATTATTTGGAGCGTAGCTCCGCTATGATGACATTGACATTCCAATGTAATCTTAGACCGCGCATCACACGAAAACCGCAAGGACTATCCAAACCAAACTTTGCATGCAGCAGCATGGGTGCGCAATAGGGATAGCCCGATATTGATATCGGTATCCGTATAATCTGTATTTACCGTTATTTATGCCGTATCGGTATCGGACCACCGTAAGGCTTCCGATACAGATATTCGTTATATATATGCCAAGAAACGCAGTAGTTTTTCCTTCAAAATTGACACCAAGCACAACAAAAGCAGTAACCAAGTGAGAAAGGAAAGCCATTAGCTCAGTTTGTAATGAAAATGTAGCATGCGGTGATTCCAATGCTCTAAGTTTTACAACGACCAACGTAAAATCTAACTGAGAAGATGAATGTACTGAAGCCACAAGTAGAAATAAAGAATAAAAATGCTGTTATTGCTGCGCAGAACATTTTTGACAATCTCTACAGTTGGAAGCCATGCAAAACCTGAAACTTAAGTTATTTTTGTACGGAATTTAAACTTTTAGTCGTGATTTATTATAACTATCATCGGTATCGACATCGGCATCGGTATGGGATCGGATCGGTCCGGATCGGTTTACCCTTCATCGGTATCGTATCGTATCGGTAAAAAGTCATATCGGCCAATCCCTAGTGCGCAATTTAATTACTTTCATTTGGAACTACTTCCATACTTGTAGGCACCGTGGTTCAAGAGGAGTAGCGGTACACACACACACACACACACACACACACACACACACACACACACACACGCACGTTTTAATGATGTAGATTTATGCAATGTTTTATTAATAATTAAGCTGATCATGTGGCGGTTTGCCTTCTTTTTTTTGCGAAAAGCACTGTACTGGTAACGCACTGTTGTTTACACGCTAGGTAAGAGAAGTTCCAACGCCGATTAAGGATAAAATAAGAACCAAAGCCAACCAATTTCCTGGCGAATTAATGTGTATGGCTTGATGGGCTTTCCTTCTTTTTCTGTGCTTTGGCGCTTTCAACTTTTATTAAATTAATCCAACTGAGTTTAGATTCTTCGTTCCTGTTAACCTAAAAGATACTTGACGAAACCTATATGTTTCGTTGAGTGGTAGGTTGCAATGAAATGTTAGTTAACATTATTTTGTTTAACGTTAGGAAGTTTTAAACTCCATTATTTATTAAGATTCGTAAAAAGATAAGTACAGAAAAAAGGTAATCAGAAAAAAATATTAGCGGAAAAAGAAAATGTGTGTTTTATTTAGTTTTTGTTTTAAGTGTTATAGCTTGCATTTGAAAGAAAGTAGCTTATAACCCATTCGTAAACAATGAGAAAATTACGACTTTGTTCATTTGTTACATTCGTGTTATTTTTTATGAATAAAATTTTGAAATTTTAATTTAGTTTGTCTAAATTTAGAAAAGAGGACGTC
>JAHWFP010003015.1:374-12356 GCA_023313725.1 Lithobius niger
TTTCCTTATTATTTCAAAGCAATGTGACTGATTTACAGTTAAAAAGTTAAAGTGGTTGTAAATATCTTTGCTACTTTTTAGTTTTTCATTTTTAAAAAGAATTTTAACGGCCTTGTTAATTACTTTTTGCAACTGTTTAATGATTGATTTTGATGTAGATCCATACAGGGTAATTCCATATTTCACAGTTGTCATAATCAAGGATTCGAAAATCATTTTTTTGTTTCTAACATCGAGAACATTTTTCACATTGTAAAGACTTGGTAGCATTTTCCTAATTTTTATTGTTAAGTTTTCAATATGGCTGTAGAATTTCCAATTAGTGTCTATATCAAGACCTAAATATTTGGTCTTGTAAGTTCTTTCCATTTTTTTACAACCACAGTTTCCCGTTTCAATATTACAGTTATCTTCACAGATAATAATTTCTTTAGTGATGTCCTTCATGTGAGATGTTTTTAAAGGCAAGAAGCATGTTTTTTCCTTATTTAGTATAAGATCGTTTTGTAGCAAATAAATTCTCAATTTGTCAAAATCCTCTTGCAGATGTTTTATCATTTTGCCATCGTTAACATGTATCGATAGCAAGAAAATATCATCTGCATAAAGAACTATTTCCGTTTTCCAATTAATATGTAAGAGGTCATTGATATAAATAATGAAAAGAACTGGGCCCAATACAGAACCTTGTGGGACTCCATGTGTTATCGCTTTCCAGTTACTATTTTCCTCACCAATTTTTACACTACATTGCCTATTTGTTAAATAACTTTTTAAAATGTTGTACATTTTACCTCTTATTCCATGTTTGTGTAGTTTCTCTAAGAGAATATCGCCTTTGAGAGTATCAAAAGCCTTGCTTAGATCGATTAGCACTGCACCAGCAAATTTCCCATTATTGAGAGCTCTTGTGACGTTATTATTAATATTTTCAAGTGCATTAATTGTACCAGTTCCTTTTCTAAAACCAAATTGTTTGTCATCTAAAATTTTATATTTGTCAAGAAATTTCTCAATTCTTGTTGCAAAAAATTTTTCAATAATTTTATTAAGTATAGGAAGTAGTGAAATAGGTCTATAATTGTTCATGTTTCCCTTATCTCCCTTTTTATATATCGGTCTAATAATTTGTTTCTTAAGCCCATCAGGCCATATTTCACTTTTGATTATACAATTTATCAAAATCACCATAAATTCACATGTTTTCTCTTTTGTAGCAATAAAATGTTCAAGCAGAAAACCGTCGTGTCCACTCGATTTCTTTGTTTTCAATGCGTTAATAATTGCAATTATATTATAATAATTAGCCTCTTGTATTTCCATTGTATTTTCAACACTAAATTTTTTTTTATGTTTAATACTTTCTTTAATCTTTTTGTTTTTACGGTTGTTTAGCTTCAGTTCTTTTAGGTCATGATCAATATTAGGTACTTGTTCCTGAAAGTTTTGTGAAAAATCCTCACATATGTTCTTTATATTTCTATTTTTAAAATTTAGAATTATTTGTGAGTCAATACTTTTTTTTTTACTTTCTTTTCCTAAAATAGCATTTATTTTCTGCCAAGTTTTTCTACCATCATCTTTGTGTATTTTAAAAAAGTTGTTGTAGAAGTTTTGTTTGGTATCACTTATTTCTTTTTCTACATCTTTTTTCAACTTTTTATACTTTTCAATTTCTAGCTTGTAACTATTTTCGTCTCTGTTTATATTCTTACCAATCTTTTTAATTTTATTCCACAAACTATTTTTTTCATTTACTTTTTTGAGTAGTTCTAGATTCATCCATTCTTGTCTTATGTTATTTTTCCCATTTGGTTTACCTTTTTTTTCTCTGGTGTTTTTTATGTATATTTCTGATATGCATGTATTAATTATATTATAAATATCATTCGGGTTTTTTTTTTCTTTTAGACATTCCCAGTTTATTTTATTCAATTCATCAATAATTTTAATATTTTTTAATTTTTTGTACCAAAAAATGTTGTTTAAGTTTGTATTTTTATTTATTTGATGGTCTTTTATTTTGTCACTAAAACCAGCAATGGTATAATAATGATCTGCCAGTTTAGTAGTAATTACAGCACTTTTGCAGTTTAAGTCTGTCAGTTTAGTTATAATCAGGTCAAGGCATGAACTCGTCAATGTATTATTTCTAATTTCTTCTCTGGTGGCAGTTTCAATTTGTTGCGTATAACCTTCAGATGCAAAAATATTCTCAAACTTATTAATATCACTTTTTTCGCATTCATTTTGTGTATCATGAAGTACATTAAAATTAAAGTCTCCGAAAAAATAATAATAATAATAATAATAATGTTTATTAACAGAAAGAAAGCACGAAACTCTGCTGAGTTTGTATGTGCTGAATTAAAAAAATCAATATGTACACAAATTAGTATGCACATTTGTATATAGGACCATTTACAATGTATCGATTTAACACTTATAAAATTAGTAACAAAATATAAATAAAAAAATTAAAATTAGAAGTAAAATTAAAATTAGAACAACTTTAGTCAAAACCCTAAAAGACAATATAATCAGTTAACATTTGGCTACATTGATAAAATCCACTTTTTTTATTTTTTTTCATACCTGATGTATGTTTAATATTTCTTAGTTTTAATGGTATGGTATTAAAAACAGTTGGTACAACATATCCCAATCCTCTTTTACCATACGAGTTTCTCCATTGAAGAGGTTATTTCAGAGGTTAAAAGTTTTAAGAAGGAATGCTGATAAGCCATCTGGTCAGATTTACAAGGTCTGAGTTTATTAAGAGCGGAAACAACTAAGCTCTGTGGAAAAGATACTGTAGTACATGGTACAGTAGTGTTAGGAATCTGTCTTGGCGGTGGAGTTAACGCATAATCGCCAGCAATGGTGTTCATAGCAAAAGCTTCACCCAAAGCCTCCGCCTTACCCAGATTATTGGAAATAAAGGCACTATCGACTGTAAGAGGAGGTAGGGCTCTAGCTGACGCTTTATTATGGCGATATTTATTTTAAAAAAAGGCCACAGAGTTTCCCTCCCGGATTACAGCAGTTTCCCCTTCCTTGGACCAATTTTCCATAGATTCAGTATAAAGTTTTTGCGCAGCATTGTACGCAACAAAAGTATTTGGGTTCGGATTTTTCTTATAACTTCTCCAATGCTTTAATTTGTGATGGCAAAGAATACGAATGTACCGAGGGAACGAAGTTTTACCTTTTATGGCGGTACTAGGCACTTCCCTACCTAGTACCGCCATATAGTCTGTGAGCACACGATGGAAACATGTCCAAGCTTGATCAATACAGGGATGAATCTTAAAAATACGGCTATCCCAATCAACTGATGCAAGCGAAGATTTGAATTGGACAAGGTTTACACTTCCCTTACCATGGTTAGGCCCTCAGGGCCGGAAAATTCGCAGAACCCGATTGGGAAAGGTTTACGGAGAAGTTAACAACACTGGACACTATTCCCAAAGTGGTCACCCACGCAAAGGTCATAAACCAAACGGCCGTCCTGAGTAAAATTCAAGTCCAAAATATTTTTTCCCCCTAGTGAGCTGATCAACAAGCTGTCTGAGTCCCAAAGGACTCACCAAGTCTAGAAAATACTTGTGATGACTGTCCTCAGCGCAATTCCACTCCCAGTCAACTGTTGAGAGGTTAAAATCGCCCAGCAAGAGAGTTGAATAGCTGGGGTTAAATGAGTGATTTACAAACGTGCAGAGGTTCAGTATAACATCGTTAACATAGCAATTGGGCAAATAAAATAAAAGAAATTCTGTATCATGGTATGCTAAGAGCAATGCACTCTGCAGAATCGCCCACCTCATTGACCACTAATGGAATTTTAACCATGGTGAAGGACCAAAAGCCCCCCCACCCCCACTGCCTGCGTCTAATCACTAAGTACGCCTGTAGGGCGACAATCATGGCATCGGTAATGCTCTGGTTTAGCCATGACTCAACAATAAAAATCACATCACACAAATTGTGCGTAACAAGTTCCCTAAGACAGCCAATATTTCGAACAATGCTGTGTGCATTGAATAAACTACAATGTAAATTACAATAAATGGGTGCTACCGAAGTAGAAAGCGTGGGGCTACCCCCAGTTAATATCACCTGTAGTGGCTAAATACAGAGCACACTCCAGACCTGGAAAACTTAACCGTTCTATTAAGAGACAAACAGCGTGTTCCAGAATTAATTTAGAAACCTTAGTTATTTTATTACATAAACACCCTGTTCACAACCACATCATGCTAAAAAAAAATAATAATAAATAATACTAGCTGTACCCCGCATACCGGTTCCCGCAAACCTGAGCGAAATACTGTAGCGGGCAGTATGGAATGAAAAGGGTGCCGACTGCCCCCTGCTTCCTCCTCCGAACCCCCCTGCGATCTATCCAATTGTAGGGTCTGATTTTCCCCCGTAACCCCTTTCTCGTCCCGCACCGCCTCCCCGTCCCCGACCCGGATTCCCCACTTGAGTGGTGTGAATGTCACCCATCCCTGCTCCCCCTCCAGTTTAACCCCTGCTGATTTTTTTTTTTATGGAAGTAAATGTCTTTTTTCAATGGAGGGCGCTTAATTGCCCGTTTCTCCATTCTGATACCAAGCGCAATAAACCCAACAACGGTCGTGTATGCAGTGATTGTTACTGAACCAACTTTGAAACTCTTCAGGTCTGCTCTAAGAGGTAGAATTATTAAAGCAATATTTCGATTGTTACTGATTGTTACAGGCCACACCCGTTTGTATGACATTGTCGGTCGCTCGCTCTCTTTCATTATAGTGCATAATGATGAATTTGCTTGCCCAACCTAAGCGTATCACCGCCGTGTATATATATATGATTGAAGTCCTCTCTCCAACAAAACTAAAACTATTAACTTCTCCGTTTCTATTCAATATATTTCGACCAAACTTGGCCAGATAGTAGATAGCAACTTTCCCAAACTTTACACCAACTTTTATGCAATTCCAGTAAGCTTAGGAAGCCACACGTAAATTTAAAAACTGTTCACTTCTTGTTGTTGTTGTTCTGGTTCTTGTTCTTCTTGGCTGACACGGTTTCAGAAAAAACTACTGCACCTACCTAAAATCTGAAACATGATCTGAGCCAGAAATTTCCCTGGGCTTCAACCTTACAGGGACCAGTTTTTCAATTGGTCGATCCATTCCGGAGTTACGGGACCCTAAACGATCATTTTTGATTGTTTTAACCATTGTATTTAGAGAACAATGCCACTCAGCAAACTCCAGATCCATTCTTCGTGCATGCAACAATCGACTGCATGCATCAACCGTTATAGTGCGACGCCATAGCCGTAAAAAAGGTACACGGATTACAAACAAAAACGTCTTAGTGTGCCGTAAAAAAAGGGGTTATATGACTAAAGTTTCATTTTACTTGTTAAAATGTACACGGATAAATATTGGTGATTTTTAATTGAAATAATCAAATGTACAATTCAGAAAATTACATCTGTTTAAGTGCTGTTGTGCTTTACCAATCACATACGTTACGTAAAGCACAACAGCACTTAAACAGATCTAATTTTCTCAATTATACATTTGATTATTTCAATTAAAAATCACCAATTTTTATCCGTGTACATTTTAACAAGTAAAATAAAACTTCAATCATATAACCCCTTTTTTTACGGCACACTTGACGTTTTTGTTTGTAATTATATTATATAGATAGATAGATGTGCCACACTTGCATAATCTTGGAATTCACATTATAAAACAAAACCTCTTCCCCTTACCCATTCCACAATCCAGTTCGCACCAGGATATAAAACGAAACGATATCCCGCAGCTCCTCACTTCGAACCAGTGCTCTCAGGATTGAGGTTTTCTTTACACCTACTGCTAACTTGTTTTGCTCTCACGAAGCTTAGGTTTTAGCGTTTTAACTTATTCATTTTTAAAAATAATTTCGTTTGTTGATGTGCCTTGACTATGGCATGATGCTTGCACTGTATTTTTTCGATTTTTATTGTTCTAAATTTCTTTGCACTGGATGACGGGGTGTAGAAATCCCCTAAACGCTGTGTTGTGCTGTGCTGTATTTTTATTTGCTCTTTCTAGACTTTAAATTGTCTTTCTACCTTTAAATACCTTTATATGAGGTAGTACTAGTTTTGACGGGGTAAACCGATGCGAGACAAGTAAAATTTGTGCACAAGCCCTCCAGAATTAGGGAACATTTTCAGTTGAATTGAGGCATTATCATGCAATATTAGGTCACTAAAAATTAATTAACTTGTTCTCAGGAGCACACTCATGGGTTGTTTCTTAGCGCATGAAACGCTTTTTAGGACATTGTCTAAAAAAAAATTCCTATCACGCATCTGCACTTTTACCAAACATTTCCTGGAGCCAATGACCATTATCAGCTTTTTGCGCCATTCACGTGATAGCGAAACAAATCTAAGGTTCGTTCAGAGGCATGTCACAACTAAAAATTTACATCTAAAGAATGACTTTTATCAAATACGCAGCTGTTGTACCGCTGTTTCTGGCATTAAAATATAGACGTTGTACTCCACAACAAACTGTAAGCCACTGATTTCGTTTTGTTTGGTAAAAAAAAAGCCATCGCCCACATCTGAAGAATCACGAATAAAACGCAAATAAAAATCCCCGCCCGGTCGCGTTATTTTTTTAGTACCACTCCCGAGAACCACGTATTTAATTTTTAGTGGCCTTATATTTCTATCGGCTACCTTTTTAAAACATACCTACCATATTCAAAAAATCAACACTAAAGATAAATTGACTCAGTATTTATCACTCACGTATACATTCGCACAATACAAACCAACTAAACCATCTATCAAAACGAATGTCTGCGCCTTTTATGTAAATCAGCATCGTCGTAGTCGCAAGCATAGAATTTCAAGTTTGGAACAGGCCAGTTATTTTCAAATCGGCTGTAACCATGCCACATTTGAGGATAGTGACTTGGAATCGTATAGTGGTACTCATCATACCTTTCTTGCCGCTGCAGTGCAGCCGGACGACCAAATGCAGCCACAGAGTTAAGTAGATCCTTGAGACGTTGCCTAGCATAGTGTTTGTCCACTGTCTTACCAAACTCTTTCACATAAACGCCATAATCGGGCCGCTTGCGCAATGCTCGCTCCATTTGTACTTCAAATTTGATCATTTGTTGCTGCCATTCTCTCATAAGGTGACTTGCGTTTTCTGTGTGGTGGCTCCAGTCCTCCATAAAAGTAATGTCGGCAGCCAGTTCACGGCTTGTTTCTTCCATTTTTTTACGCCACTTTCCTTCAGAATCTGACCTTCGGTGCCGAACAGGGCTCAGTCTTTTCGGTGTCGATGGTGCTGATCTGTGATGTTTTGAACCGTGAACTTTGATACTGCTGCCTGGTTGCATCAGCTGTAGAGGCTTGAACTTTTCCAAACTTTTACACCGAGAAGTTTCATCTTCAGGATTGTTTGAAGTGTCCTCCATTTGAAGTCCCGTATTAATGGCTTGGTTCTGGAATCCTCCTTCTGAATAATGACCTTGTGGCCAAAGTCCAATGTCCATGTCCTCAAGACTTTCCAGCTGCTGCACGGGTTTATCCAGACTGCCCCGAATATTCTGTGGATGTTTCCCGAAATCTTCCAGATGTTCCCTACTGTTTGGATGATGCTTAGGAATCGCTATTAGGGGCCCATAGTCACTGGGAGAAACGGGCGGTCCAGATGGAACAGGGCACAGATCCTCATACTTTGCCGTAGGGAATCCTCCAAAATGGTCTAGTGGATGGCTAAGATCTACCAAAAGTTGATTAGAAAAATCGTTACTGGGTAAAGGACATGCCAGTTTTTCCACATAGTTAACAAAAACTCTGTTTGTACCCCTGTCATCTCCAGTGAATCGTGCAGGATTCTGCACAGTGGGTAGTAAGGGTTCAGCAATTTCAGAACTAGAAAACGACATGTGCTGAGAGGAATCTTTTTTGTTTTTCTGATGCAATGCTTCCAAATCTTCAGCATTTCTTGTGTAATGTACCGATCCGCAGATGTAGCCTCGTGGGAATTGCGGTTGCAGCTCCGACTGTCCAGTACATGCTATTTGCTGTTGAAATCCATCTTCAATTCCACCATCATTCACGGTTTTCTGTTGAGAATCTACTACAGATTGCACAGCATATTCCTCTGAATATTGTGCTGGGTACCAGGGACCAGATCGAAAGTCCGAAGATTTACCATCAAGTTTGGAATTATCAACGTAATTTTCCGTATATTGCTTTTCATGCAAAGGATTATCAACAGACTTACCGAGCCACTGCTTTTCACACAGAAAATCTTCAACATGCGCACTGTGTTGTGTTCGCTCATTTCCAAATATACCAGCATGCCGTTGAAATGAACGTGCTTCACTGCCAAAGTTAACACTACAGTGTTCATTTTTGGGTTTATCTTCGATATTAACACCAGCCTGTTCACTGCGTGGTATTTCCTGTATAAAGTTACCAAATTGTTCATGAACATGTGTTTCATGCACAAAATCCAGTGCGTGTTTAGTATTTAGTCGCTTTTCGAAATTTGGAACAAAGTGTTTTGGGACTGTTCCTGCATTGCTTCCTAAAGGATCAGAATTTTCTAAAGGATTTCGCGAAGTAGTTGCTTGGTCATTGGAATTCTGCACACTGTTGGGAGGAGTCAGAATATGGCCACACTTATCTGGCAACTGGTTGCGATATTGTTCCTTGTCTTGCTGATCATCATCCATTTCAATATTTTCACCTCGCAGTAAGCTGGTATTCTGCAATGCCAAACTCTAGAAGGAAAAGAAAATTCTCTGTGTGAAAAGCTATTCAACTTCTACCAACTCTGAGGAAAAACAAAGAATTTAATATAAGAAAAGCCTGTCACTCCACTATTGTAAAATAGGAGCTCATAAATGCGTAAACGTTCATGGGATGTGGGAGTGTCAAATGTATTTCAATCTCTTCTGGGAGAGAAACTGAATGCCTCCTGACTCCAGGCTAGTTAACTTAACATTGCCGAAATTATTTTACCAGATCAGTGCTAAGAGACATTAATTTCCAGACACACACAAGAACTGGATCAGTTTTATCTTCCGGATCAGTGGGTCAGTGGGTCTCTTGGTCAAAAAACGCGTTTGTATACTGGAGACTTGTGACTCATTCCGTCTCTGGTTGCAATTTACCAGCACTTTAGTTTCAATCTGAAGAATCTTGCTGTGACACTTTTTTGAAATTATGAATACAAAACAGAGTATACGTATGTCGTTTTTCCTATTTTTCCCCCACTTCAGATTATGCAGAGGGAGTTGGGAGGACACGAACTAGCACAGTGGCTTGGTTGATTCCACATATGTGCATCGGTTGCAGTATTATGGACTTTTTTATTTTATCGTTGCGTTATGTTGTTCGAGCTATGGACTACCAGAAAGCGTACTAGCCGCAAGAAATTAAAAAAAATACCTTACATGTGGTGCGTGTTTCCAAGATAGGCGAACACTCCTTTGATTAGCGAACCTTTCTGCTGTTCTCCCTTTGGGGTAGTGGACACGTCCCTTTGCTTTCATTCGGTTATAACAGATTGGAGAAAGTGCTACGAACGTGAGTTTACAAAACCAACGGAAGCGACAGGAACGCGATGTCGACAGATTGAAAAATGTGCTACAAACATGGATCTACGAAACCAATGGAAGCAACATGAACATGATGTAGGCAGTTCGGAGAAAATGCTGTCAACATGGGTTTATGAAACCAATGGATGTGACACAGACACAATATCGACAGATTGGAGAAAGCCCTACGAACAGGGGCTTACAAAGCCTATGAAAGCAACAGGGACACGATGTCGTTAGATCGGAGGATGCGCTACAAATCTGGGGTTGACAAAACCAATGGAAATCGACAGGGAAATCGATAGATCGGAGAAAGCACTACAAACAGGGGTTTATGAAACCAATGGAAGTGGCAGGGACACGATGTCGACAGAGTTGAGGAAGTACTACGAACAGGCGTTTACGAAACCAATGGAAGCGAATGAGACGCGGTGCTGACAGTTCAGAGCAAGCCTTACGAACAGGGGTTTACAAGACCAATGGAAGCAACAGGGTACACGATGCCGCTAGATCTGATTAAGTGCGATGAACAGGGGTTTATGAAGCGTAGGGAAGTGTAGGGACACAAACTCGATGGATTGGAGAAAGCCCTACGAACAAGGTTTACAAGATCAACAGAAACACAACAGGGACAGATAGGGCAAAGTGCTACGAACAGGGGTTTACGAGACCAATGGAAGCACCAGAGACAAAATGCCTCCAAAGCACTTTCAGTGGTCATATACACAGTAGTGATCACACGTTAGGTTAGGTCAGTGACACAGAGTTTCACTTGGAGGAAAATCAGTGATGAGCTAAAACGACACAATTGTCCAAAAGCCAAAGGCTTACCAATATGCCATACAAATCAGGAGGGGCGTTACGGTGCTTAAAAGAATAATTTACGGTAATGGTACTGTTTAGCGCCCTAAATAGGAAAAAAAACTTTTCTAGTAACCGATGAAGCAGTAACTCTAGGCTATGACTGTGAAAATATCAACTAATTTCGACTGATCCGTTTCCCTGACTTGGTTTTCAAAATGTAGACTTCCAAATAATTTGCTGTAGACTATATTCTGAAACTCTCTTTAATTAACGCCACGGCTTTCAAACTTTTTATCTGTAATTTAGGCTTAGTTTTAATTTCCGAGTTTTAAATTTTGCACTATTTGGTTTAGAAATACTGAAACGTGTAACTGTCAAAGCAATTACATTAAACGGTTTATAGTAACTAGCATAATACCAAGATCTTACCAGCAGTATAGAAATTTGATACGTTTAGTCTTGTTCACAATATTAAGCACATTGTATTTTCCAATCATTCTTCAGCCTGAAACCAGTGTAAACACATTCATTGTTGCATCCTAAAACCCAGTTATGGATTGGATTGGACATGATTTGGACTGGGACCCGGGCAGCCAGGCCATTGGCCCAAGAGACATCACAAGCAACACCCACAAGTCGCACCAAACCAAAATTTAAATTACTCAGCTGAAAGAAGAAAAAAAGTGAGAAAGAAGCATATAAGTAGAAAGAAAAATACCGTGAAGAGAAATGGCCTCATAAGCGTCCGATCGATTTGATGAAAGCTAAACCAGACGAGCCGTGCCATCCAATAAGGGGAATTGGATAAGAGGCAATCAGACCAATGCTTAGTAGTTAAGTAGTCGAGTGTATTGCCTTGCATTATTCTTCGTTTGTTTGTGCATGAAAAGTTGAAAATTGAGCTCTGGTATATTGGTTGGATACATCAGTAAGGTTGGATACATCAGTAAGGTTGAGGTACAAAACAGTACATCAACACTGCAGTATCTGAACCTTACAGGAAAGTTTATTTGTGTTCCTTTGCTGTTTTGACTTCGGATCAGTTCAACCTTACCTTAAGTATCAAACGAGTTCGTTTTTGTTTTCTAATTCGTGCTACTTTGGCGTACCATGCAGTTTAGATTAGCTTGTTTTAATGTTTTGTATCTTTATCAATTACGGTTTGCACAAACCAATATGGAAGTAAAGCCTTTAAACTTCAGTCTACGTCTTCCTGCTGGCGTTTGATGATTGGCATCATTGCATAATAACAATGTTTAAAACAATGTAAAACAATCAATCTGGTCGTTTAGAGCTCCCTAACCCCTGAACCAATTCCCCAATTAGAAAAGACATTATGGAAAGGGCACATCTACAGAGACATACCTGTAAAATGAGCTAAGAACCAGCTTTATAGGACGAATGGTTTGATCTGTAGAGAGCGTAGTAGAAACGTGTCGTGCCAAAAAGTACAAGAAGTAGCCAAAAATGAAAATCACGATTCCAGCTCAAGTCCAGATCTCCGATGTGACAAATCAGAAATTGATAAATGATAGTAGACATGTTCACCAAGTC
>JAHWFP010003034.1:0-10880 GCA_023313725.1 Lithobius niger
TGGTGTTCGGAATGGATCTGGACATTCAATGGCTGGCGATGGTGCTGTTTTGGATGTCCGGTCAGGTTGAGAACTGTAATGTTAGTTATATATTAAATGGACATGTATAGAAAGAGAAGGTTCAGCTCGCAATTGTTTGTGTAAGTTTGTTTTGAAAATATTTCGTAAGGTTCTATTCTAACGTGTCTTTCAAAATAGTGACTCTTTTACCACACGGTTGAATGTAAAACGGAGTGTCCATGATGCAACTATTGCTTCATGAACCGTGCGGTTTTTTTTTCTTCCATCGAGCAACCTAGCGAAAAACGAGTATGGTGTAAAGTCAAGGTCAGTATTAAGCAAAATACTCTAACTCAATCTTGTACATCTACCCGCGGTTTGACGTTAACCGCGAACCATACTCTTGTTTCGCTAAATGGAAAAGAAGTGCACGGAATCCATCCAAAGTCACCAGGTCGACTGGGAAAGAAGCTGTGGGTTTTGATTCCTGGCATCAGGCTAATTTATTCAATATCGCCGAAATGTATTTAATCTTGCCAAAGCAATGTTAAAAGGCGTTATTTTACGGCACGCGGATGAACGGGTGTTGAGGCGGGAAGCTGGATACGCGCTTTCTACCTCAGTTGGTCTTTGCTTGAATAAGAGGTAGAATAAGAAGTCGCCATCTTCTTTCCCGCTTCCAGGGTGATCAATGCTTCTTCACACCATACTGCCACGTGCATACACTAATCGTATCACGAGTGAAATTTTTCGCACCAATTTGTTTACAGTTAAGCCCTGTCCATCGTATATTTAAAGAGGGTTATATCCCAGAAATTAGTTACAACTAGTTGTGCTGCAATTGGCAGCATGGGGCTGCGACCCAGAACGAAAGATTTATTCCGAGGTATACTATCACAGATACTTCCTCGAGCCCTCCTGGTTCTCATTTAAGCTTCTCCTGCTTGTACGGAGATCCAGAATCGTTATTTAGATGGGTAGAAGTCCAGTGAGATAGTCAACGCTGCAGACTAAATGTAATAAATCGACGAAATTAAGAAAAATCTGAAAAATGTTTTTAGTGCATAAAAATTGTTTACTTCAACGCTCTCGACCGTTATAAGAATGGATACCAACTTTTCTTTTTTTTTTAGTTTACAGGGTGAACAAACAGTATGGTTCATCATAAATAAAGGCCATTTCATTGTTTATAAAAACCAAACATCCACTAAACATTGACAGGCAGGAAGAAGATCCAACAATTAAGTGGGAACAGGTACCCCCAACTCCACCTATAAATTAAGTTAAATAAATACAGATGCAAACCTATTTACTTTGCCTTTTGGACTTAAATAAGTTTCTATCTCCGGCTCTAGAAGGAATAGAGGTATGGTTACAATTGGAGAAATGTGCGGGCAGCGAAATCATGTCGAATAACGCAAAACTGCGTGCGAATCAGATTGACGGTGCCCAATCCACGCGTGTTTCAAAATCCCTCCCCCCCCCCAACAACACGATGGCTTCCCAGCATGACACTGCAAGGAATTCTAGGAACCAAGAAACCTGGAACCAACCTTCTGTAGCTAGAACTATGACACTGAAGCGAATAGCATGGCGGAAGCCTGGCAACTATCCCCCGCCCCACAGGTGCCTTCCCCAACTCCTCCTTCCAAACTAAATGTGGCTCACAGATAACAAAGACAACAACGAAGGCCACGTAAAATAACACCGAATGAAGACATTTCAGTGATTAACTGTGACCCACATTTAGGTTTGAAGAAGTTGCTGGGAGAAGCCACCTGTGGAGGTGGGAATAGTTGCCATGATGTCACCTTGCTATTCGCTTCAGTGTGGTAGTTCTAGCCAGAATAGGTTGGCTACTGACAAGGCCGGATTCCTTGTGGTGGGGGGGGGGGGGGGGGGTAGGGATGGAGGGATGTTTTGAAACACATGTAGATTGGGCACCGATAATGCGGTTCGCATCCGTTTGTTTATGCTATTCGCCATGATTTCGTTACCCGCACATTTCTCCAATTGGAACCATACCTTTATTCCTTCTAGGGCCAGAGATAGCAACCTAATTTATAGGTGGGAGCCGAGGGGGGGGGGTGTTTCCTGGGTTTCAATTAATTGTTGGACCGCCTCTTTGCCTTGTTTGGTTTTCATACACAATGAAATGGCCTATGAAGAAGCAGACTTTTTGTTCACACGGTATAATTGTGCTAAAAACGTGGCGTTGCATGAGAAAACCAGTGAAATTATACTTTATATTTTGTTGGTTATTACTTAGGAAGATATTAAAATCTTTTGGTTTCTTAGCTAAATCCTATATTCAAAGGTGCGCATTTTTTAAATAATTTTTTTTTATTCCGAATGCAAATTGAAAGGCTCACATCGTGACTTTTTTTTTTAAAGGCACTGTATAAACCCCGCAGTAACGAATCAATAATTGAAAGCAATATACAGTTTCGAAAACTGAAAAATCTGGCAAGTCTGGCGATGCGCCAATGTTCATGCAGAAGTTGTTTCTCCCCAAAGCATCAACATTAATAGCAGCTTAAGTATAGAAAATAAGGTACTATACCACACGCCATGGCTGTTTGCTGTGACGTGCATATCACGTGACTGGGCTAGTCCAATCAGACGGCCAAACAGCTGTTGTTCTCGTTCGTCATTGGCTAACTCATGGTGACGTCATGGCAAACAGCCATTGCGCATGGATTACGTACAATGCAAACTTTAAAAGACAATGTCCGCAACAACAGGAGAGTGGTAGACAGAAAGAAGTATATGAATGGAAGGGCACGGTAATTCATTGGTTATTTGTATCCATACGTAGACAATTAAGCCATTATTTGAACAGGAACACAGTACACATCTAAAGAGCTACGACAAATTGCCAGTAGAAAACGCCAGTAGATGGCGAGCAAAACCTGATGTGACTAAAGCAAGCCCTATTCACTCGCTTCGAAATCTATGCAACTTTCCATCGAAAATTCGCGCGATCAAAACGTGCTGCGCCATCTGTAGGAAGTAACTACGAACTAAATGTCAGCACGGCTACTTCCGAGCAAATCCAAGATGGTGGTGACGTGCGCTCACGGCGAAACTGAAAGTTCAAACCAAGCGTTTGTTGGTAATGTATTGCGTAACGATATTATTTAGGGGAGAAAAAGTCGGAAAGCAATGAACTGGTCTAATTACTTTTACATAAATGATAATTTGTTTTTACGCTGAACACTTACCGCTATAAATTTACGCATTGACACTGAACGTTGGTTCAATTGCGCTTTATTTAGATACGCTCTTCTACAGGAGGCAGGCGCTGGTCACGTGGCTCAACAGTCACTTCCGCATTTTCCGCAGTTTGTGCTGTCGTGGCAAAATTGAGAAACTAGAATATCTGTACCAGAGTTTTCCACGCGTTGCTTGAGAGGTAAGACTAACAAGTGAGTTATCCCGTAACGAAGATGTGTAGTTATTAATCCATGGCTAAAGAGCCACATGAAAATAAAGCAGAATGATTCTACTGAAGAGCCATAGAAAAATGAAGCAGAATATACGGTTGAAGAACTACAGAAAAAGAAGCAGAAGATTCGCTGGAAGAGCCACAGAAAAGCGAAGCAAAAGACACGTCTGAAGAGCCACAGACAAGCGAAGCAAAAGACACGTCTGAAGAGCCACAGAAAAGCGAAGCAAAAGACACGTCTGAAGAGCCACAGAAATTAAACGTCCGACAAAATGAGGTTGTGGCTGACGTTTATTTTAACTTACAAAAAAGCTCCGAAATCAGTAAAAAGTAGGCTATAAAGCGTTAATGTTTTAAAGAATTTGATGATCTTATTCACACTATCCAGACCATCACCCAAGATTTCATGCAGCTTTCTATGCACCCCGTAGGTGATATGGACCCATGTAATGCCAGACCCATACGTGTGGCCCATCCGAAGATCAGCTGCGGCTACCTTCTCTCAGTAACCAACACGTCATGAATGATGCTAAACTGCAACATTTACTTTCGAAGCTAGTTATCAGTAACATGATTTCACTGTTTCTGCCATACACCCTAAAGTTAAAAACAAACGACAGAGCAAGCCTCAGATGCTACAAACAACTGGCAGATCCTTTATAACTGGTTACTATAAAAGGTAACTGGAAGCCCTACGATGCAAAGGATCCAAAATCTTAATTAAGGTTCTACTGGTAGAATCATGCACAACAAAACCGTATGCAGCTTAGAAAAAAACGAGTGCACAGCACAAGCATTCAAGCATACAATCTTACAAGCAGATAAAGCCTACGAGGTTACTTTAACACAAATGTGACAGTCAATGAATGGTCGCATTTGTCGAGCGACTACAGTAATTATGGAGCCCTACTTGGCCTGTTATCAAAAAGGAGGGACAGAAGCTGGCCTCTTCAACAACAGGTTGGAACTGCCCCTAGGTGGAATTCAGGGTTTAATTCCAGGTGGAACTGGAACTGCCTCTCACAGAAACCCATATTGCATGAATGGAAGCGGGGACCAAGGTCATCTACACACACGACTGTGGCATGAGATGTTCTGGTCCAAACCATTTATTGCTATACCAAAGGCAGTTACGTTCAAAACACGATGTTGTGAGTACATCAGAATACCCCTTGACGAGGCACAAATTCGCAAGTAACATGAGTAAAAACCAAATGTAATTTTCGGTCAAATAAATACCTTCAGGACTTGTTCACCTACAAAAATCCACAACCATAGCACTCAGAGAACAACAATCTTAATAAAAATTACGGGAAAAAAAATGTAAGGTTACTTAATATAAACATAAAGGCAATCTTTACAACTTTATATTCCTGCAATTTTTTAAGATTGTGGTTGTCTGAGTGCACTGTTTGCAGATTTTTGTAGGCGAACAAAGGTTAGGGAAACAAACGTAGGGGAACAAACGTATTTGACCGCATGTTAAACCTCGTCTGGGGGTATTCCGAAGTATTTCCTACCACATTCGTAAATTAACAAACGATAATTTTGGAAGTACAACCTTGGGGTAAACCGGTTTCCAGTAGGTAAAGCGAAAGGACTGTAGTCTCTCTTCTCCAACTGCCATACGGGAAGAACGATCAGACAAAAAAGAATTCATAAAACTGCCATGCAAGCCATAGCTATATGGATTCCTCAGAATTTCATATCACCAGGTGATCATAAGCCTTCTCTAGATCAACGAATGAAGCAACTAAGTGCTGCCCTGAAGAGAAAGCTGCTCGGACGTCTGACTCCAGTGACATGTGATCCAGGTCAGAGCATTACTGAAAGAAACCACGCTCTGCCACTGATAATACACCAGCTGATTTATAACCTGCAGATTTGTCGTTTGTTGCCCATCCGCTCAATCAGCTTATGAACACAGCTCGACAATGATATTGGCCGATAACTCGAGGGATTTAAATGATCCTTACCGGTTTTCAAATTGAGAAAGACATTTTATTCTTCCTTCAATTCTTTTAGCAAATAGCCCTCCTTCCGGATATTTCTTCCTTCAATTCTTTTAGCAAATAGCCCTCCTTCCGGATACTTCTTCCTTCAATTCTTTTGGCAAATAACCCTCCTTCCGGATACTTCTTCATTCAATCCTTTTAGTAAAAAGCCTTCCTCCCAGACACAAGTAAAAATTCCTAGACAAACTGATTGAAAGGGTTGAAGCCATCTGGTCTAGAGCAGAGTCATCCTCTTTGCTTAGAATTGCCTCAAGTTTGATAAAAGCTGGCATACTTGGAAAAATATAGCTTAATAAATTTTGACCAGTTTGGTTTTGTGCCAGGTCGCTCTGCAACTCACCAGTTTCTATTAACACTTGATTTCTGGTCTAGTGCGTTAGACATCGGCATCAATTCTGATGTTGTCTACTTCGATTTTCAGAAAGCATTTGAATCGGTGGTCCAGCGTAAACTTTTATTCAAACTTGAGTGTATCGGTTTTGGTGGAAAACTCGGGCTGTGGATCGCTGATTTCATTTCAAACCGGTCTCAAAGTGTTCGGGTCGCAAACTCTTCCTCTACGCCATCTGCAGTTATTAGCGGTATACCTCAGGGTTCAGTTTTGGGCCATTTGTTGTTCGTAATATACCTGAATGATTTGAATTGTAATCAACACCCCGTAAACGGCTATAAGTTTGCCGTCGATTTAAAAATTAGCACCGAGATAAATAATTCTAATGATAGTACAGCACTTTCTGCTGAGATAAAGCATATCCATGACTGGTCTACAGTACCTGAAGACTAATTCTAACATTACTTCATTTGCTGATGACACGGCACTTCTGACTATTGGCAATAACACTGATATTACTACTGAAAAAATCGAGGAAGATCTTATTTTAATTGGAGATTGGTTTACCGAAAATTTGTTAACCCTTAATGTTGCCAAAAGCGATTTTGTTCATTTCTCCCTTAAAAAAAGTATACTGCAACATGATACTAAAATAACCCTTCACAGATGTTCTCAGTTACAACAACCCTGTGACTGCCAACAAATTAAAAAGGTTAATGAAGTTAAATATCTTGGAGTGTTTCTCGACAGCAACTTAAACTAGAAATGTCAAATTAACTCAATTACTACCCGACTGCGTGCTCTTTTATGTAAAATGTTTTACATTAGAAAACTTGTACCACGCAAATCGTTGAAAGTTTTTTATTTTGCCATGGCACAATCTTTTTTGCAGTACTCAATATTATTTTGGGGTGGCACATACGCTAATGCTGTTGACCCTGTTATTAAACTGCAGAAGCGTATTATTAGAACGATTATGTTCAAGAAACGACGTGCCCATACTTTTCCTATCTTCCAACTGCTAAATATTCTGCCAGTCCGCCATCTATACGTCTACAGAACTTTAATTAATTTTCGTAAAAACAATACTCACCGCACCACTCGTCTAGTAACTGAATACCGTACTAGGAACGAATCCAATTTATACGTTGTTCAACCTAAAGTTGATAGGGAAAGACTCCACAAATGCAGTTACTTTCTGGGTAGTAAGTTTTATAATTCCTTGCCCATAGAAATAAAAAGTTTGAGTGAGATGTCATCATTTAAGAAACATTTGTTCAGGTGGCTACTTGATCTAAACCCATCTACCTTAGAAAATTTGTTCATTGTTGTGACTTAACTTTTTCTTAATTTAAATATTATGTTTTATTTTGCATTCTTCGTTTCTTTCGCCAGAATATTGTGCTATTATTGTCTTGTTCCAGATTAGACTGTTTTCTTCGGATTACTCATGTATTTTTTTATTTTGCTATGTTTTGACTTCGCAAATTTACCTAATTTGTCTTTCTGTTTGCATGGTTGTTTTTCATTGTTATTTACATCGGTTGTTACTTCATTGTTTGATTTACATGTTTGTGCGGCCCCAATCCACACGCGGGCATCTGCTCTTGTGGTCTGTGGGCTTGTCACTTATATGATTGACCCTGTACATGCTTCTAATATTAATAATAAACTCAATCCAGAATCCAGTATGGCAATTACCAATCTCTCTGCCTAAATGTCAAGCTTTCCATATTGGAAGATCAAACCCAGCCTCTTCGTACTCCATAATAAGTCATCCACTACCAGATGTATCCGAAATACGAGATCTTTGGGTCTGGTTTACGTCAGATCTCAAACCATCTTTGCACTGTAGAAAGATAACAGGTACGGCTTTTGGGCGTCTTGCTATAGTCGGTCGTTGTTTCACATCCGGAAAAATTGAAACCAAAGTCTGGGCTTTTAAAGTGTTTGTTCGCCCCTTGCTGGAGTATGCGAGTCAGATGTGGTCGCCATCCTTACTGAAAGACATCGACCTGGTAGAATCTGTTCAACGCCGCTTTACAAAAAGTCTCCCAAGTCTCAAAGATTTACCATACTGCATGCGCTTGCGGAAGCTGGGCCTTGATTCCCTTGAACTACGCAGATTAAAGTCAGATCTGGTGCTTGTGTATAAGATACTTCACGGTCTCGAAGGCATTGACCTTCCTCTGTTTGATCGCTGGACTACGCTCGCAACTCGTGGTCATTCCATGAAGTTGGCTCTCCCTCTTGTTAAAACTGAATGTAGACGTGCTTACTTCTCTGTGAGGGTGGTTCCTGTCTGGAACTCTCTCACAGAAGGGACTATTTGTAGCAAAGACGTCGCAATTTTTCGAAGAGCACTAAATTCGATATCGCTAACAAAGTTTTTGAAAAGACCAGAATATGTTTCTGCATAAACCTGGGTTGCCAGTCCTCTTGACCAGACATTCGCTCATTTTACGTGTTGTTTGACTTCTCTTAATCTTATCTAGGGTTGGTGTTAGTGGGTCACCCCCTTCCAATTGCCTTACCACCTCATTCATGTGCGGTTAAATTGTTGTTATTATTATTATTATTATTAAAAGAGAATGGGTCAACGTAATCATCCAGGTTATCGGAATGAAAGTCTAACAACCGCGCTTCGGGCTGTTCTCTAATTCTCTGGAGACCACGGAAAAATGTTTGACCCCATGTCTGGATATCTCGCGCAAGGTTCCGAAAGAAATCCCCTTGTCACCCAAAAAAGGAGAAAGGAGTTGTGAGGTTCATCCAGATACAGGACGAATCTTTGCCTATATATCCTTTATGACTTGTCCCGTTAACAAAAGGTACACTCTTCTTCGATGAGGTCCTTTTAAAATTGTGGGTGGCTTGACAAACCCTATCCTTTGCCATTTTGTAACCAAAGTGGCCTTAGTGGGAACGTCTGGAAATATATGAAATGTATGCAATCTGTCTTTTACAGCTCGTCGGTAATCATCATTCCACCAATATACTGGTATCCTGGCTGTAACAATAGAAGTCTGGAACTGCCTTCTTATCCCCTGCAGCAATAACTTCTGTCACGCAATTAACAAAAAACTTCAAGTCCTAAATTATATTCGTCAACTGATCCCGGGAAGAAGCAGCCAAACAGCCAAAAAAGGACGGCCAAACAGCTCTAGAAAGAATCCATGGTGGAGGCCAAACACCATTCCTGTTGATTTTGTCCAGAGAGAGAAAGGACAGTCACAGTCCCTTTACAAAATCGGACGGAAAAAATCTATAACAGATTCAGACGCAAATGTTTTACGGCGAATGTTGGGCTCTTGTGGCTATCCCAAGTAACAAATCCAAGCACACAAGTTAAAAAGGCGTATAATTTTTTCCATTAATTTTAATATACACATTGTTGCAATTAAATTGCAATGTTCATAACCACCGTAGAAATCTGTATGGCACATTGTTAGTTTGTGTTTACGTCACATACATGGATTGAACTAGCTCAAAACCTTACAGCTAAACATTGTGATGTTGCAAATGGATATTAGGTTGGAATGCTAGTTTAAATATTTGGGGAGTTCTGATTATTTCTGGTTTCTAGCTGGAGTACTAAATGCTTGATAAAGAATATTTTCAACCTCCTTTATGAGTGTAAGCCCCAAACATTGAAAATCATGAAATTCAGTGTTGTGAGTGGTGTAGTGTGGATGATTCCGATTACTGTTAAAGGCCCATCTATTTCCATAAACAAAACCGCAGTATTTGTTAAAACCCATTTCCTAGTAGTTTATGAAAAAATGTCCTTAATGCATAGTTTTGTATTAAAAAATTGTTACCTCAACACGTTGCTGAGCCCCAGGTGTCAAGGTTTAAGAAACGAACAAAAAAGATAATGCTGGCCATAATAACTGGAGAATGTCTTTCGTTGGCCAATCGTAATTTTTTCATAGATTTTGTTGCCTCTTTTCATATTTATAAAGTCTTTCCGTAGAATTAGTATTACAACTTGTTCATTATTATCATAAGTTACAGTTCTTTCCCTGTTGCTGATTTTTTTATAGCTGTATTACGTTTAAAAAAAAAGTATGTGCTTCATGCTGCGTTACAACACCTTTATTTCATTCCCTCTTAAAAATGTCATTGTTTGGACAATAGTAACATTTTTTTTGAATAGTCAATATTCATACAAAAAATGTTTTTTATTGTTTTGAAGTCATGTTAGTCTTATCACATGAATGCAGAATGATACTCATGTCACCCAGTTAAATTATCATGTTACTACTCTTTCTTATAGCTTATGTAAGAGGGGTAAATTTATTTTTTATCTAAATGTGTATCTAGGTGACGGTGTATCATTATACTTTAACTCAGTCACACCTAAAGTTCATGCACGCATTTATTTTTTCGTCCAACCCTACGTACTTTGACACACAGGAGCACTGTATCTAGTTTAGAATATAACATTATCGGAAGTCAGAAGAGATGACTGAGAAAGCAACTCCAACCAACCAACCAACCCAAACCTGGGCACTGAAACCCGCTCATGTGGATCGACTGTACACATTTCTACCATTCAGGGTGTATAAGATCTGTTTTATGGACACCCGGTTATTTGAGCACCTTTACCTGGGATCTAGTTATAAGACATTTGGCCTCAATTTGGTAGCATACTTGCCCGTTACATGGTGCTGAAGAAGGTTGGATCACAACTCCATCAAAAAATCCCCAGGAAGAATTTGACCAATTGATCACGTTACCAGGAAAACTGCAACTCTTTGCCTGATTTACTAGGGAAAAAAGACGTACAAATAAGAAATACACCATTTATAAGAAATTATACCATGAGTCTATGAAAATGATGAGTTAGCAACTCTAACTGATTCAATATACTCTAGCGTATGATCAAAAGCCCCATACTGTACGGATGCGACACCTGTTGCCAGATGCCTGAAATAAACCTAATCTGTCTCGAAACCCGAAACCTGAAACTTGAAACTTTAATGGCGCGAGCAACTCTAAGCCGGAAACACAGTTAGGTGCGGAGCTGCTTCCTCCCTTGACTGAAGTTCGCCCTTGTATCCGACACTTGAATTAGATGTTT
>JAHWFP010003051.1:0-10619 GCA_023313725.1 Lithobius niger
GACGAAAGAGGAACCTATCTCTTAAATTCATGTCGACGAAAGAGGAAACAATCTCTTAAATTCATGTCGACGAAAGAGGAACTTGTCTCTTAAATTCATGTCGACGAAGGAGGAACCTTCTCTTAAATTCATGTCGACGAAAGATGGTTGGGGCGGAAATAAAACGAAGTTTCGCGAAGTTTGGGACATGCTCCGTGGTTATGTCTAGATGTGGTGGAGCAACCGGTCAGGTAAACAGCCTAATTGTTCACCTCGTCGCCTTTTTCAAATGTAACTTAGTGGGACATAAGATGGAGTGGGAATTGGAAAGTCATAACTCCGGCTGCTCTTCGTGTTGCCAACGTGACGGATAACAAAGCGAGCCACCATAACGATTTCCGCGTTAGTTCCACGACTGGTTCGATACTAACAAAACAAACAAAAATACATTAGGCAAAACTTTGGGTTAGACAAATGTTTAAGCTTTGGACTATATTTTTGGTTCACGAATTGTTTACTCGCCTTGCAGAAATGTTAGCAGGGCGGCACCACTGATCTAAAATAAAGGTAACTAGGTAGTAAAGGGGGGGGGGGGGGGGGGTTGAGGCTTAATGTCGCGTCGACATCTAGGTCATTAGCGCCAACCTCAGTCACAGTGCAGGTAGTAAAGGTAACCGTAACCGCAACCACATATGGCATAGGCTGCACGTGGACCACACACATATCTGTTGCATTACTGGACAGCAAAGTTATAGTGAATGTTCAATTTTGGCACGGCGTTTTCACCCATAGTTGTGCAAGAGACTTGTTCAGTATTCGGTTCTTAGCCATGCAAGAAACTGTTTAAAGTTGCATCGTTTCACTTAAGGATGCCTTCATAAAAAAAGATGCAGTGTGCTTGAGCCCTTGCTTTGGACTGCACGACGTCTTCTCATTGGGAGGGGAATGATGACGTGTCCTGTAGATACACGCTAGTGTGTCGCCCATGTACTGCAACAATTGGAACGTCGGAAAAAAAGCGACTTCATATTTAAAAAAAAAAGCCAAAACTGGTAAAAGTGCCAGCAAGTTGAGAGTGATTCGGGCTTGAGAGTGATGTCGCAGACAAAAATATTCGTCAAGTTAATCCCACTGAATAATGGGAATCTTCAGGCTAGCCCATTAGTCACTGAGATTAGTCACTGAGATTGATTTTGTCTGTTGATATCACTTCTTAAATGAAAAAACTTAACCAGGACGTAAAAAAAAAATTAGTTGCAACTCCAGTGAGAATGTTAAAATATTTCTGATGAAATAATGCGGTGAAAAACTAGAAATCAAAAACAAAAACTTACAAAAGGTAGCTAACATGGTAATGGTTTAACAATTCAGAGAAGTTGCATCGACAGACCAGCACGTTCACCAATTTAATCCCACCGACAAATACTTCAGATCTTAATGGAAAAACTTCATTTTGCTACCGAAGTAGCACCGGTAAAGTTTTTCATTTGACTTTTGAACTAAAACTCGGTGAGATTAACGTGACGAATGGTTTGTTTTGCTGATATCACTTCGTCCAACTTGACGGCCATTTTACCAATTTGGTTTTTTGATGTGTCATCAATAAGGCGTCGGAAGGAAGCAAACTAATTCGGACCTTGTTGAAGCTATTTTTATCGCCCGACATTGTTTTTACAACCCTTTCACCCTGCTCGCACTACGTGTCCCTTTAAGGCTTCCACTTTTATTAAGTAAAAACAAAAAGCCTCAAAAGTGCGATACAATACACAGATGTGCTACGTTTCGAGATAACAGCATCTCATTATATAGCAAGAATTGTCCATGTGGATAAAGTCAAACACACATTAAAAAAAAAAACACAGGCAGCTCCGAAACCATAAAAAACGCATTAAAAACAACGTTGAATCTATAGTCAGCCTAAAATCGACTGACAAGAGGAAACCCAGATGCAGCCTCCACCCTGACTATACTTTGTTTCACATTAAATTTGCAGGAAACTGACTGCATTATGCCAAGTTTTCTTGCACTACGAGTGCACAAACAACTAAATACAGATGCAAACCTATTTACGTTGCCTTTTGGACTTATATGTCAGACTGCCTGAGCGGGGAATCGAACCCAGGACCTTTTAAACCAAAGGCCAAGGTCCTACCGCTGAGCCAGACTGACAAGGCCTTTTTAAAAGGAAACGTCCATAGGCAGAATTTAACACACCTTGTCAGTCTGGCTCAGCTGTAGGACCTTGGCCTTTGGTTTCAAAGGTCCTAGGTTCGATTCCCCGCTCAGGCAGTCTGACATATAAGTCCAAAAGGCAACGTAAATAGGTTTGCATCTGTATTTAGTTATTTCTTTCCCGTCTGTAGTGCACAAACATGTGGATATCATACTTGTTGACACTGCATGGTTACTGTTAGAGTCTACGAGTGGAAATTTACGTGTTTTAGACACTCGTAGTGGAAGGAAACGTGGCGTCATGCAGTGATGTTTCCTGCAAACATAATGTGGAGCAAACTATAGCTGATTAGAAGTGGGAACTGTTAGTTAGGGTGGAGATGGCATCTGCACTTCCTATTGTCAGTCAGTCGTTTTCAGGCTGACTTAGGTCAATAATTGTTTTTAACGCTTTTTCTCCTGTTTTGGAATGATTGATTCTTGGTTTCGATGTTGGCTGTTGCAGTGTTTAATAGTACCTTAACTGTGGGTTAGACTTTATCCAGGTGAATAATTTTTGCTTGATAAAGAGGGGCAGTAAACTCGAAATTAATGTGGTAGCATTTCTGTGCATTTTGCTACACTTTTCAGGCTTTAAACAGATGAGAATCCACTGAACAACAAAATCTATTTCCAGCGAACCGGCTACTTTTTTTTTATGTTAAAAGAATACTAAACCCGCAATTTAGCAATTTTTTTTAATGGTATCTAAGAACTGGTAAGAACTGGTACCTTAAAAATCTAACAAAATTTTGCTTGCCTTGATAATAACGTCGAAATACATTTTTTTTAAACTGCCACTTTTAAGTAACCCATCCCGACGAGAAACGGCGTGAACTCGTGCCATGGAGAGGATGTGACGTCATCTTTCTTAAACCCAGTTGTGTTACAGTCATATCTTTCCCCTTGTGCTGTACCAAGCTGTGATATCCCCGCGCAACGCTGTTTGTTTCAGGCACTTGCGCAGATGGGGCAGACAGCTTGGAATTCGGGAAGAAAAATGACGTCACTCCACCGCGATTCAAGAAACAGGATATTCTCCAGCGATTGGGAGTTAAGCACGCATCATCTGCTTAAAGCAGGCATTTTAAAAGTTCTAACGGCTGAAGCACTGTCACCTAGTGACGTTGAATGCCTCTAAAACAGTAAATCCAGTACCTAAACCAACAATAAAAAATTAACAGTTGGAGAGTTTAGCATTCCTTTAAAACTCCTCCACTAGCAAACTTTACAACGTTCCAATTCCAAGAAGGACTGAAAACGAAATAAAATTACGTCCTTAGGCTAGTGGCCCACAAGTGCATGAAAAGAGCAAACGCAATTTAATTTTCGGTATTATGTGCTGACCTTGGTCACAATAAAACTATAACAATTACATAAAAAAAAACGGAGCTAGGCACAGAGTCAGCTCACTGGTGATCCACCGTCTTGGAAACAAGCTGATCATTCTAAGATGGTGGATCACCAGTGCGCTGACTCTGTGCCTAACTCCGTTTATTTTTACGTAGTTGTTATATATTTATTGCGACCAAGTTCAGCAGATACGTCCGAAACTTAAACTGCGATTGTTTTTTTCATGCACTTGTGAGCCATTTTCCTGTCAGATGGTGATTTTATTCCGTATCCCACTGTCTCACAAATTAATTGGATTGCATGAAGGACTGGAAGTTTTAAGTGTCTAGAATCGCGAAGAGTCCCTACCTCATCCACTTTAATGCACGACCTCTTTAAAAGGGCTTTCTCAAACAGGAGTAGGGGTGGAGGGGGTCGTGTTAGAATGTAGTCGATCCACTTTAGAACGGTCGAACTCTGACCACTTCTAGAAGGAAGGAGGCATGCATGTATATAACATGGCCCTGTTTCATCCCACGTTAATATTGATTGTGGACCGGAATTGTTGGCTGGCCTGGCTGTAGCAAATTTTAACTGGATTTCGAGAAGGGTCCTGGAATACGAACGGATGTCGGTGGTGGTGGGGAATTGTTGATTCGACCCAACTGCGAGACGTCACCTGCCTCTGAAATATTAATTGCGGCAGCCCGGTCCAATTATCATTCGGATCCAACGTCCGGCTGTAAATAATAAGCCCCTATGACTTAAAGTGCTCCGCCTGGGAAGCAACGATAAAGACTTCATGCAGGATCGTTTATCTCGTGTGGTTTTAAAACTCTATTACATTAATTAAGACACGCATAAAGTTTAATTTTGTGATATTTAGGTAAATCTCTTTGAGATGCTTGGATTTATAAGAGACGCGCAACTGAAAATCTTCTCATGGTCAAAGATAATTACGATGACGAAGTTGCTTGGCTTTACCAGTAATTTACCCGGGAGGAGGGAGGGGGGTAAGAAGAGGGGGGGGGGGCTGAAGGAGATATGGGGGCACTATGCTCCCCAACCCCAGATCAGCAATTCAGATAAAATTTGGTAAAAAGTGAACTAATAAAGCACTACGCCTTGAATATGACTAAAATAGATATTACGAACCTAATCATAACGTTGGCTTCACTATTCAAGCTATTATCTCCAACTAAATTTGGTGAAAGTAAAATAAGATTGTTATTTCAATCGAACTAATTCTGAAAAAGTGACTTTTAAAACATTTAAATGCACTAACATTGCTTACTTGTAAAGCTATCGAAGCACAACCCCAAACTCGCTCACGTCACATCTCTCATTAATGCAAATAACAGCGCAATAGCCGACTTCTTTCTGGCCCCCCCCCCCCCACTTGTTTTCACCTCGTCTACCATTGGTCGACAGTTTATTTGTGGAGTTTAGCCCCTGATCCCTTTAGTTATCCTCATTAACCTACCTCGATGAGCTAGGTTACTTCGCACACATAAGTTACTGCGTGACGCGCAATCAGAGCTCTCTACGTACATGCGACCCATCTGAGATCAGTTATTTCACTTCAACCATGAAAGATCAATCCAGATCAAGCATTTGGTATACGGAATGTTACACGACCCACGTGGTTAGTTCATACAACAGTGTGATCCATCGTAACCCAAGCAACCAAGGCCTGTGTTTGAAGGTGCCCTCGCTGTTTGTCGCTTTAATTTTTCAAATACCGGTGAGAAAAAAAGGCAGAAATTGACCCTTGAAATACTCATTAAGTGGAGTGCTTTGTGCGAGTATTGTGCTGCAGCCACGCTTTTTCATCACTGGGATAGGACCTCACTGTTGTTTTGTTATCTTCACAGAAATAGAATGGGCCAACCCGAAACCTCAAAAGAAGAGACCCAGTTTTCAGATTTGCATTAACCCAGCCAACCTACTTTGGGTTTAGAGATTTCCAAAGCACTCAGAGCATCAAAGACTCCTCCATTTTCCTCTTTCCAAAAAACGCAAAAAAAAAAAGAGAATGTTTGTGTATATTGCGTGGCTTTAGGGCATCAATGGTGAAGCACTCCCTTGTGGTAGGACGTCTTCATCCCCCATAACGCTGCAGGCCTACTATTTCCCCCTACTCTTCTTTCCCATGCGCGGTGTTTGTGGTATAGACTCTATGAGAAGAGCATCATTGTCATTCCTTCTTGGCCCATTGAATTGCTTTGCCAGCCAAACCTTAAAAACCGCTTGGACGTCACTGCAACCATTTACCAAAAACTTCAAAAAGAGCTGGAATAGACGGAAGAGTCACAATGGAGTCACTGGGTAAGGATGACAAGTATATAGCGATGAGAATATTCACGTGTTCTCATGAGTCTTTGGAATTAAACCGGTCTTTGGATTGAGCACCCAATGCACATGACCAGTATGCTTAACTCAGCACTATCAATATTGCTACTGACTTGCCATGTGAATTAACACAGGACAATAAATTAAGTAACTTCGTCCGTTGTTGTAGCTCATTGTATGGTTTTCCAAGGGTTGGAGTTCTGGAGTTCAGACGTAAGTTTTGTGGTGTCGTCACTGAGCTCTCAGTAGATGGGGGGGGGGGGGCAGACGGCATGTCACTCGGCCTCACCTCGTCTATGCAGAATAGCATGACTTCAGTCTTTGACGGTACGCAGTGATAACTATAAAACCTAGTCGGGCCTGATTAACGGTGCCATTCTGCTGACCTAATTCTTAGAGTGTGGACTCGTCTCATTATCTACCCTCAATTTACTTAGCCTGTGATGGCTTCAAGCTTCACTAAGTTGTTGTAAACTAATGTTAATTCAAATGGAAAGTTAGGAGCGATCTTCAGCATGGTCTAGTGAGTTGGAGGCCAAATTTAAAGACACGAGTTCTATTCCCGGAATCACGGTGATACGTTAATTTATTCGTCATTACTGCTGCTCGCTTGTCATCTATCCTTAGTTGTGTGTTATATCAAGATAAATTCTTGATATAAATAAATAAATAAATTCTTGGTTATATCCATTCGAATTGTTCGTTTATAGCTAATATCACGAGTGGATAGATTGTTTGCATGAGTTATTGTATTGTAATTCGCGACTCACCTTTGGGACAAGAGCAGTAGCCTTTTTACTGGAGGCAGTCATAGACGTTTTTGTATGTTATGCGTCTGTTCGCCTAGTCGGACTGACTCCTTGTATGAGGAGAAGCCTGCTGGACGTAAAAGCAAATCAGCGACCAGCAAACTTCAAATTTCGAACAGTGGTGGCGCTCTGAATGCGTTCTGTTAACTCAAAGTTGATAGTTCTGCCCCTAACGTTTCATTACAGCATGTTTCTACGGACCTAAACTCACCCAAACAATCTACCCACTTATGCCAATACTTACAGGTAAGTTCCTTACAATAATTACAGCTAATCTGGAATAGAATCGAAAATAGAATAGAAAAATTCTTGGCACTGCATGGCGGCTCATAACCACTCACCAACCAAAGGCTCTAACACAATCTGCCGGTAAGGTAGCAATGCAAACGATTCTGAAAGGATTTATACCGTTTGCAGAAACCACGGTCGATGAACGATTCATAGTGCTGTCGTTGTGGCGTACCACCGAGAAGTTTTAGATCGTGCCCGCTAGTATTAGCGCATAGCAAACAGATTCAGAAATATTAATGTCATGCATTTATTGAGTCGTTATTCATCAGCCAGTCTTTTTTTGTTTATGGGGTGACTGTCGTGCTCGAGGTGGTTCTCTTAATTTTACTCTCCTTGGATCATTGTGATTCTGCCTGCAGGATTGTGAATGTTTGGAATGCTCTTCCAAGCAGTGTGCTTACTGAATTGGCACTTTTCCAATTAAGTCGGTCTAAGTTGGACCGGAGCTGGTTTCTTTTCTAGTTTTAAACCTAATCGTTATTTCCAACCCCTGCACAGTCTTATACATCACTCCAGTTGCTAAACTTCTTTAGTACTTGTACTTTTGGGCGCTATGTCAGCTGTGACTAACACTCATCCTACATATGATCATATACCTACCGAAGTGAAAAGTTAGTTGTTATTATCAAGTGTAGCATTGGTTTGGGAGAGTTTGGGACATGTTTGGGATATATTTGGGAGTTTGGGACATGTGGGATGTGTTTGGGACAAGTTTGGGATATGTGGGATGTGTTTGGGACATGTTTGGGAGTTTGGGACAGGTAGGATGTGTTTGGGAGATGTTTGGGAGTTTGGGACATACGAAACATGTTTGGGAATGTGGGACATATTTGGGAGTTTGGAACATGTGAGACTTGTTTGGGAGTGTGGGACATATTTGGGAGTTTGGGACATGGGGTATGTTTGGGATATGTTTGAGAGTTTGGGACATGTGGGATATATTTGGGACATATTTGGAAGTGTGGGACATCTATTTGGGCCTTTTAACACTTTTCACACCCTTTCCATGTCCTGCACGTTTGGCAATGCCATCGGGGGCATTGAGTCCCTGGCAAGTCTAACCTTGGTGGTAAGGCATTCGTGTCCCCAAACCTCTTACCAACATTATTCCTTGGCCTTATTTTGTTCAATGTATTTACATGTAATTGTGGCTGGCTGAAAGTGACTCCCCAGTCCTTGCCAGACCCGTTGCTATCGCAACAAATTTTATTATTCCATTTGGGAGTTTGGGACATGTGGGATATGTTTGGAACATGTTTGGGAGTTTGGAACTTGTGGGATATGTTTGGGAAATGTTTGGGAGTTTGGGACCTGCGAGACATGTTTGGTAGTGTGGGACATACTTGAGAGTTTGGAACATGTGGAAATAAACCTGTTAGGGGCAGAATTGCTAGTTCAGCCAATGGCACCCCCCCCCCCCCCTAGACGGCAACAGAGGCACGACTTATGATATCCACCTCACTTCATAACCTATGGAAAAATATCTTTGCGTACTGGGCTAGTTAGCCATCCTAGATACCTAAATATTGATTAGTAAACAATCAGGTCTAATCACATCCAAATAGACCTAATTCCATGAGGTGTTCATGAGTGCCAACATACTGCTGTGCCAACATACATCCTGCTGTGCTCTGAAGACACTGTACACTGAGTACTCATCACTGTGAACCAGGCCAGCCTCTGACGATTTGTGACCTGCACACTCCCGAATTCATTTGGAGGGTGAGCTGGTCCACAGTGATGAATACTCAGTTCATCGTCTTCAGATTGTAGGGAGTAGAATAGTAGCATGGAATTAGGCCTATTTGGATGTGGTTAGGTGTGTATTTGAGTAACAGGCCGAATATATGGATTACAAACATTTATGCATTACGAATAAGATGAGCTGGTACGCAGTGATGGTTACACATTTTTATAACTTTGCGAGCTAAAAATGCATGCAATGTTTACAGCCACCATACAAATCGTGTGCAGGCTGAGCTGGTACACAGTGGTGAAGTTACATTGCACAGCGTTTTCAGAGTGCAGTGTGTCGGATAAAAATAGACCAGATTTTAACTTTATCCGTATCCAACACTAGTTATTATGGTTAAAGAGCTGAAAGGTAATGATCAGATCCGTATGATGACATAGTTTTTCGACATGAGTTTACGACATTAAAATGTGCTTAGGATAGGGACACATCTTCGAGGTGGGGGTATGTGTCGCTGGCCAGATTCGAGACAAGAAAAAGGTGTGCTGTAACACGGGCATCCACTTTCAGAGCAACATTCTAACTCACGTTTTACTCCAGTGGCAATACTCGGACTCGAACCATGGAACCAGTACCTCTCCAAACCACTGCCGTATGCAGGTGGAACTGTCATTTTGAAATAAAGTGTTTCAATTTTCAAATCCTGACCCACGTTACTGCACCATGCTATTTCTAGTGTATGTGTTCGTTGTTGGCTTGTTTCCAGTTTAAGAAAGTGATTTGATGAAGAACTGGTTCCGATTAGAAGTCGTCTCGTCGTTCGGTTGAAGCGTAAGTGTATACAGATGGCTTATTTACTGAAGGACGTTCTTTTTAGATTATTATTTTTGTTGTGGGCTTGTTTTTCATTCCAAATCATTTAAATATTAACATTAATTAATTAAGAATTAATATCTATATACATTATGCGCTTAGGCTAATGCAACACAGCAAAAGCTTCATGGACAGAGCTAACGTAGGCAGGCAGGGGGTGCAGGGGGAATGGGGGATGTTGGGGGGAGGGTGACGTGCTATAATGGCATATGTTATGGCGGGTACGGCTAGTTAATAAATTAATACTATCCATTGTGTAATGAGATCATTTTTAATGTACCTCCTCGTTTTCTTGAATAAAGAATAACTGTTCTTTCCTAACATTGCTTTTATTCCCTAGCACAGCTTTGCTTTCCTAACATCGTTTCCGATGAGAATAATTCTCAACAACCACCTTTATTATGATCTTGGCTTTGACAGTCCATCTTCATTTCTATTTTATGGTAAAATTACTGATGTCCACTCTTCATACGTTTTTGTCGATTCCCTCATGAGTTCTTCAAGTTCCCGAGAAATCCTCGCCACAATGTCACCCCAGAAATTTTGCTTAGGGGAAAGGGTATTGCAGTTCAAAAATTCAGGTAAGGAATCTAAGAAAGAGGGGGTGATTTAAATCCCCTAGAGCCATGTAAAGCAACTCATTTTTAGCAATTTTAGACCTTTTAAACTGAATTTTTTTTCAATTTGAAATAAACACCTTAGTTATTAACGACGCCGCCTCACAACTTAACTTTTGAACTAGGATAAAAACACTGTAGCCAGCAGCACAAGCGAATAAAAACAAAACCTTATATTTCGGTATCAATGTGGCAAGCACGCGATAACCTTCATCAGAGGATAGTAAAAAGTAAAAATTAAAAATTAAAACACCTTCCATTTGTACATTACAGGGTATGGCAGAAGTTGCATTCGGATGAACTGGATTGGCACTAAAATAACAAAACATATTGATAGATGAATGTTTTAAAACAAATTTCCAAAGTTAAAAGTAAATAATAAATAAAGTTAAAAATAATAATAAATCACAAAGAACAAGGTAAATTCACTAATTATTCTACTTACAGTTTGCAGTGTCAAGC
>JAHWFP010003052.1:0-10763 GCA_023313725.1 Lithobius niger
GTCCTCTTGAAAAATCTCTCGCAATTAGCGAGCGAAATATCGAGTGTAAGGGCACGTTTACGCAACCACTCGCTTTTGCATTCTCCCAGCTAGAAGCTAGAAATCACCTCAAATTCCAACATGGCGGCGGTTTTATGTCTGCCGCCTCGCAACGAAAACAGCAAATAACGTGAGTTCAGAAGCGTTTGGGAAAATTGTTTCGTCATGAGGAAGACTGCAAGTATTTACACAAACGATGTCGGATTTAGCTAATCCATTTAGCGTTGTTACCATGGCAATGTCACCTTTGCCATGGCGATTGAGTTCTAGCTGCGAGAATGCAAAGGCAAGTCGTTGCGTAAACGCGCCCTTAATTCTTCATGTTTCTTTTGTTATGAACCAATGTGTGCTATAGTGCTTTTGCCTTCATTTATTTGATATTTTATCGAGCCCTCAACTTGCCGCAATATATTATCCCATTACTAAACAAAAGGGAAAGAAAAGTTTACTATGGGTCCCGGTACCCACGACAATGTGAGCAAACACATCAACCGAGCAATCAGGAGTTAAGTGCTCGGCTTTCAAGTCAACCAGGTTAGAATCTCATCACAGACCAAGCTATTAAAAAAAAATAGTTGAAAGTGGCAAAAGCGGATCCATCAACATTTCGAAATTAGGTAGGCTACTAGGAAATAGGTTTTGGGCCTATTACAGGCGGAGCAGGTTGAAATGTATACTTGTGTTTATTATTATGCATTTACCATATTTGTTATTGTCGCTTAAAATTAGCTTGTGATGCTAACTCGGCTTACTCTAGGGTATTGCAGTTTAAAGAAGCATTACTTAAACAAGAGGCTACAGCCACTAACTATAGTCGCATCTGGTCTTCTGTACAGTTCTGCCACTACCAATGGCGAGGCGCACACTTCTATCACGCACTGCAACAGCTATCTTTATTATATAATCTAAAAGCAGTAACCATTAATTACTGTCGGTTCAAAAGGTGTTAGCTTTTAAACTTATTTTACATATTCATGTTTGTTAACATTTAAGCCTAATTCTTACCTACACCTTTAATTTCGTACGTAGCAGCTAACGGAGGTTTGGATTGTATACAGTAAGCCTTTTCTTTTTTGCAACACGGTGTGCTTACAACGTAACGCACAACGTAGCCTATATAGATCAGTGCTACAGTAGCGAAGTGACGGGAGAGACGCCGTTTATGACGCCGGCAGCAATTCGTAGCAACTTGACGTTGCCGTGGTAACATGATTTTAGGCCTAATTTTCTTTTTTTAGGCCTCATTTTTTTAACTGTAGTTTTAATTTCGTAAGTAGCAGATAGGCCTAATGGAGAATCTGGTTCGACGGTAAGCCCATTCATTCATGCAACAATGCGACGAGACTATTTTAAACGAGAAGCTAAAATACTTTTGTTTTTAGGACAGCGTTTTATCTTTTCAGTTCGACCATCAAATGTATTATTAAATTTAGTTACGTCGAAGAAGTCTATTAGCTATAAGAAAGTAACGATGTTTTAATTTGCCGTGTTATTTAACTAACTTTTGACACTGAATCTAACGTTGTAAACAGTGGTCGTCAAACAGTGGTACCGTTACGAAGTTGAAAAAGGTGACGGACGGACAAAGTCGTTACAATAGTCTTCTCAGCCGGTACGGCTGTAACAGAAGACTAAAACGGAATGCGCTACTGATTTTTAGTCCGTACCACTGGAAAGGTCACATCGAGGCAATCATTTCGTAAATATAAATATAAAAATCGGTCGATACTGCATTTTTAACGGAATCGAATTTTCAAGCTGAGCCCACGAGTCGAGTTCCGATATATAAACTGCAAACTCGGCTCAAACATTGTTTGAAGCGCCGTGGCTTTAATTTTAAAACCTAAAGTACTTTTCCATGCTTTATAACTCTTCTTTTTCGTGCAATTTTAATGTTCCTTTTTGTTTAATGTTACGCTACTTTTTTTGTTTTCCCGTTGGAAATGAAAATTGCACACATGCCAAATTGGAATATGTTGGTGTTGCCTATATGCTACAACAGCAATTAATGAAAATTCAGTCGTTGTAAAAAGTGTGACTGATATAAATTTTAATCTGCGGTAAAAAGTGTGAGTATTCAAAAATTATTCCAATGTGACATACGTGGGTTGTGTGATTAACCGAGTGTAACTGCCAGGGCCGTAGCCAGAAATTTTTTTAAACCCCGCACCGCAATTTGTATCCTCCCTTCCCGCGGAAAAACAAAAATGCATTCACGTAAAAGAAATTTATATTCAAAAAATTCGGCATTATTTCTGTTGCATATATATTAACCTTTTATTATTTAGTGTCGAAAGGTTTAAAATTTGCTTAAATATTGCAGATCACTGAGTGGCTTACACGGTGTCGCGATGGCGTCCGGCGTCAGCCCACCCGCCCGAGAAGCTGCGTGGGCCTGGGGGACCTTCCCTACGGGCCTGGTAACTACCATTGTTCTAATATGAGAATGTGTTACCGTGACGTCACTCCCGTGCATAAAATACATAAATACTCTTCAAACAATCGAACATCTGCAAAAAAAAATATTATTTGGTAAAGAATTTCAAAAATAAAACTGAGCGCGACTGATTCAAAGTCACAGAAAATAAGGATTTGCCAGTGGAGGAGAGACCATATGATGCATTATGTCAGTGATCTGGGAACGGATTGAATTGCCAGTTCGAGTCCGGGTCAAGCCACTTCGACAAAACGTAAGGGCATTAAGGTGGCTTACTGTACTACGTTATTTCTAGTGCGTAATTTTCGTTGTTTGACTTGTTTGCTTCTTAATTTTAAAACCGTATGGTGTTCTTTACCGAATCAATGTATAAAATGCGCAGAACTAGTATGAATAAAACACTAATCCTTCGTAAAAGGACACTATGTGGTTTAAAAATTAAGTAATAAGTTTAAATGTCTTCGGCGAGTGAGGGTGAGGCGGGCTCAGGGCCGGATTAAGGTTACTCGGGGCCCTGGACAAAATTCTTGAGGGCTCCCCCCCCTCCCCTTCACAGCTCCTTATGTAAACAGCTCCTTATCTAAGGGTAAATGGAAGAAAATTGTGGGAAGGGTATGAATTTTTATATTTTTTTATTTTGCTTGTCAGTTACTCTCATCTTACTCATCGAGAAATTTTGTCCCTAATGTCCCAAATTTCCTTAATGTCCCTGCCTTAATCTGGCCCTGGTCGGACTCCGTTTCGTCGATAACCTTCAACAACTCTCTGCTATCGGTGTGTATTGGTAAAGAATGTTATGCAAATACCTTGGACAACGAGCTGCACGTTGGTCGAATCCCTTCCGAAGGCGTTGTCTGCGGCGCACGAGTACAATCCGGAATCGGCCCTTTCCGTGAGCATGACGATTAGCTCGGATAGCAGTCCGTGCTTGAGAGGAGTCTCTTTAATCTTGTATCTGCAACGAATCACGGCCACACAAGATCCCTTCATTAATTACGTCCTCACGGAATTAATATAGGAAGATAATAAACGCATTAGCATTGAGCGGGAGGGGTAGTAGGTTGGTAGCAGGTAGGTGTAGGTAGGTAGGTAGAGGCAGCAAACGCCAGTTAGCGCAGGGCTAAATCGTCGTCGTCACCGTCGATGTCTCTGCCCCAGGGAAGACTCATTACCCAGACGGCGGGTGAACGAGCGAGCGAGACTGGGGAAGAGACTCGAGGACAGTAACTGGTGTCAAACGTCGAAAGCTTTCAAGGCAAGATGATACCTTTTGGAATATGTATAGCCCGAGAGATAGGTTTGAAACCGGAAATTTAGAGATTGTTTGAGTTGGAAAGTTCTAGAATGCGGGTATGAGGTTTGTTCAAACTGAAGTCAAGTCTTGTTTAAAGCATACAATGAAATTCGTGTGACGCTCTGGACAAATACTAACCGAACTGTAGAAAATCACCGTCGGTTAAGTTTATTTTCCAACGTGAAGGAACGTAATGCCACAAATGCCTACGTTATGGACTCTACATTCTTAATGATTCCTTAGCCCGAGGCAATTTCCTTGGCAAATTTAAGTTGTGAGGTAATGAGAGCGGAAACATCGTGAAAACTTCAACTCACAGCACGATAATGCATAATGCGGGCGATACACCAATATTTGCTCAAATAATTCTGCGCGGAATACTTTACAAAGCATTCACTAAAGCTGGTTTATTTATACAACAGCGAGTGTAGGAAAATATTCTGTGCGGCCTCTCTGCTAGGCAATTAATTAAAGGATGTGAGGAGGGATTAATTTTTAAAGTCGCTGTTGTGAAGCAACCAACTGAAATTTGCGTAGTTTAAGTTTCCATTATTATAAGTTTGCGGTTGGCTTGGAGCTATACTTTGCTTAATTAATGACTACCACACGATACATTACAGCTTTATGGTTAAAGAAAGGTGCAAACCTAGTTAGATATAAAAGGATGTCCTAGGGGCTAATGAAAACGACAAACTGTCTAAGTAGTATAAGGACGTCAACTATAACGGAAAAATGGAAACTAGCTAGCCTATAGCAAAAGTTTAATTTCTTTAAACCTAAAACTGGGTCCTACTAAAGAAATGTACATGTTTTAAAGAACTCAAGGTGAGCTAAAAAGGTTTTAGTCTTGATGGTTAAATAAGAAAGGATTTTAACCATTTTATAAATAACATGTGGCACATATGTTCTAATGCGATAAATGAAGTTGCGACAACTGACCATTTTAAGACAGGAAAAACACTGAATACTAGCACAAGATACGCGAGAAGAAAACAAGATACGTTTCGCTTCAACAGATTATGGTAGAATAAAGCCTCAATAGCGCAAATGTACACTTTATTTTTTTTTTGTAAAACCTTCGTCATAACAACCGTTAAGTTAAGTTAAATTAAGTTTTTGTGGGTTTGTTTTCATCGTGCATGTTATAATAGTAGTTATGGCGAAGGTTTTTATTAAAAAAAAAACAAAGGTGTACATTAGTGCTATTGAGGTTTTTTTCTATCCTTATCTATTGAAGCGCGTGTTTCTTCTCGTAAATCCTGTACTAGGCTTCGATGTTTTTTTCCTATCTTAAAATGGTCAATTATCACAACTTCATTTTCTATCGTATTAGGTCATATACGCCACATGTTATTTATAAAATGGTTAAAATCCTTTCGCATTTAACCGTCAAGGTTTACTAAAGAAAGATATTCTAGTAAATTCTTTAATTTAATTTATTTAATTTTTTTGGGAGAACTTCACTTCGCTTCACTGGCTCATTCAGTGAACGTCAAGTGGGGTATTTTCATATCCTCCCACTAGTGATATTGTTGCCACGATTCATTAAGCGAGAACATATTTCTGGGGACGATGAATTTCACGGTTTCCTTCAACTGACGGTATTGTTCGCATGCCAACAGAGTGAAGACAAATGGAAAGAAGTTTGTTGATATCTGCTGTTGTCTAATGGAATCATGGATTTCGCTTGCAAGAATGCAGGTATATGGATTTTCAAAGTATTTACATCAGTCCAAATTGTTTCAACAGACCAAAATAGTCGCAAAGTTAATCCCGACAAATATTTTTGTTCAGAGGTTAAATGAAAAACTAGACCACTGCTATATCCTTTTTTTCTTGTATGGGGTATTTTGCTTTAAATTAGCGTGATAACAGATTTTTAGTGACGCACAGTGAGAAGAAAGGGATTTTGGGGATATTAATTTTCAAAGATCGAAATTGATCTGATCTCATCGTAATTACTAATTAGAAAAATAAATAAGAAATTAATGAACAACTAAAAGAGTTTGACACATAAAACGAAACTTAAAAACACGCATATATTTTAATTAATGGTTGACTATCAGTCATACACATATTTAATCAACGCGCCAACCTTACAAATCTTAACGGTTGTTTTTTTTTTTTAATCGTGCTAATATTTGGTCTAACTGTAAATTATTATCACGTGTATTATTAAAGCAGTGTATGTGTCAATGTTTGAACTCCGCATGCGTGGCTGCTTTGACATCTTGATGAATTTGAGACGCTGGGGTTGTTGTTTTACCATCTAACTTTATAATTTAGTGGACAAGTATCTCGCAATGTTTATTCGGCGATCTGTAAAACTTCGATCGCAAGTAAATTATTGATAAACGAAAATAATTTAGAATGCCGTAGACATACAGCTCCATCTTTCATCCGGTTTTACTAATGCTTTATGCGTTAGGCGTAAAGCAGAGGAAAAGGCGACGTAGCGATCACGAGCGAAACCACTGCGGGTCCATAACGTTAAGTTAAGTTGATAAGACTCTTTAACTTAACTCACTCTTCTCTCCCTATTACGTATGTGGCGTCATGAGCGATTCCTCATATATACCGGCTGCTTCGTGCTACTGTGATCAAATAAAATAGGACATCTTTTTAAGGATGGGGCGATGATGATAAGGTTACGACTTGAGGACGGAGAGTTAGTTTTATTTTCCTTTACCTGATTTCTAATGGACGAGATCAGGTTGGGCGTCCTGTTATTACCTATACAAGATTCCATCTCCTCACTGTCTGTCACATAGGATTCGGCATTGTCAACCATCTAAGCCTACTGACCTGGTAATTCGGATGGAATACTTTTGTAATGATACAGTGCAAATGTAATGGCCTGGCTTACCCCAACCAACAGTTTGAATTTGGTAGACCTCAACGAGTGTCGCCAAAGCGCACCCACACATTGGGGCACTTGGTGTGCGTGTCACCTTCTATTTTATTTTGGATGCCCTTTTGGTAGAAAAAAAATATGAAGACGAGCCATTAAAACAAAAGTTATTCGAAAATTGCAATTCTGGTTCCAGAGTTCCAAGCTTAGTATGAGCTCTATACATTGGATGAACTTAGAGTTCCAAGCTAAGTCTAGCTGTTTTTTTTAAGACTCTTACTTCTTTTATACCTCTGAAATGAAGGGGTAGGAAAACTATTGCTTGTTTTTATTGATATCTTCCATTGAGAACTTCCCTGATAGAAATTTGCTCACTTAATCGTGACTAAATTCGTCCAAAACTGTGGTGTTATGAAACGTAATATCCCAAGAGCTAAGGAAATTATCGATAATTTTTTTTCAACTCAAGTGTTTTGGCCCCTATAAACTCACGAGTGCTATTTAGGCAGACATTAATTTCCCGAGTGCGTAGCACGAGGGAAACTATCTGCCAATAAATAGCACGAGTGAGTTTAATGGGCCAAAACACGAGTGTTGAAAAAAAATTGATAATTTCCAATAGCTCGCGGGGTATTTAGTTAGAGAATTTCATGTCATATTTCAGTACTCAGCACTCTAAATTTCGTATACAACGTTTAAAAATTTTATAAAAGTCGCGCTGCCGTCCAAATATCGGCGCGCCGATTGGTACTACGGCCGCCAGGAATAAAATTGATATTCGCCGCCGCTGAAGAATTTTTCATTGACGCACACCTCCAAACTTTTTACTTTAAACAATTCCGTAATAATAAATTAATAAATGCAGTACATAATTTTATTTTTTCTAAAATTGCAAGAGTAAATTTAAAAAAAAAACAATCAAATACGTACTGTAGTGGAGCGTAATAAATTTCAAAACGGTGCTGAGAATTTGTTGCTAGGTTTGCCGCCGGATTCTACGTGTGGCTGCAGGCGTTGGTAGGTTACGGAAACGAACGACACAGTGAGTATTTCGAGAGAAAGGCCTTCCGGATTGTTTTTGGTAGGAAAATACATACTTTTATTTGAAATGAATTCAACAAACGTATCGTAACATGTCAATTATGTAACGTTTGAAGCGAGTGACTACCGAAAGCGTATCAACTTCAGAAAGCGCTCGCCATGTTTTGCACGGTTTTGCATTACACTGCGTCGACCAATGAAAGCTACAGGATATTGCCTAACTGATTTAGTTTTAAATTTAGCCAATGAACATCGACTTACAGTGATATTTACGCAGTAGCTTTTGAAAGCTACTGCGTGATTATCACTGTAAGTCGGTTGTGATTGGGCGAATTTAGTACACGATCAAGTGAGCAAATTTCTGTCAGGGAAATTCTCCATGTAATTCGATGTTCATTGGTTAAATTTAAAACTAAATCAGAAAGGCAATAACCTGTAGCTTTCATTGGTCGACGCAGCGTAATGCAAAACGGTGCAAAATATGGCAAGCGCTTTCTGAAGTTGGTACGCTTACAGCAGTCAATCGCTTCAAACGTTGCACAGTTGACATGTTACGATTCGTTTGTTCAATTAATTTAAAATAAAAGTATGATTTTTCCTACCAAAAACAATCTGGAAGGCATTTCTTTCGAAATACGCACTGTGTCGTTCATTTGTGCAACCTAGCAACGCTTGCAGTCACACATAGAAGCCGGTGGCAAACCAGTTAGCTCGGCTGCGTCGTTAGGCCCAAATATGGAACCATTTATCGTTCTTCTTTGGTTAGGCTTAATGTAAACGTAACCTAGCAACACATTCTGAGCACCGTTTTGAAATTTAATACGTTCCACTAGAGGACGTATTTGATTTTTCTTTTACTTACTCTTGCAATTATTTTAGAAAAAGTCAAAATATGTACTACATTTACTAATTTATTGTTTACAGTAAAAATGGTTGTAGGTGTGCTCCAAAGAGACATTCTTGAGCGGTGGCGAATATCAATTTTATTCCTGGCGGCCGTGGTATAAATTGGCATGCCGATATTTGGAGGCCAGCAGCGACTTTAATAATTTTTTTAATTCCGCATACGTAATTTAGGGTGCTGAATAATGAAAAATTATGAGAAATTCTCTACCTAAATACCCCACGAGCTAACGGAAATTATATTTTTTTTCAACACTCGTGTTTTGGCCCATTAAACTCACTCGTGGTATTTATTGGCAGATAATTTCCCTCGCGCTTCGCACTCATGAAATTAATGTCTGCCTAAATAGCACTCGTGAGTTTATAGGGGCCAAAACACTTGGGTTGAAAAAGATTATCGATAATTTCCTTAGCTCTTGGGATGTTGCGTATGAGAATTTCGCTGCCAGAAAATTGTTCTCTTGGTCGTGTACTAAATTTGTCCAACCACAAATGACTGACAGTGATAAAACTTCAGCAACTTTCGAAAGCTACTGTGGAAATCATCAGTGTCAGTTGATGTTCATAGGTAAAACTGAACACTAAATCAGTAAATCAGTATTCTGTAGCTTTCATTGGTCGACCCACTGTAACGCAAAATATGGCCACAGCGATTTGAAGTTAACACCATTTCCAGTCATAACTCGCTTCAAACATTACGATGTCGGCATGTTACGAAACGTTTGTTGCATTAATTTAAAATAAAAACGTGTATTTTCCTACCATAAACAAATCCTGAAGACCTAGGTATCGTTCGTTTTCGTTGCCTATAGCAAAACCAGTAATCACAAACACGCTTACCGCCTCCAAAAGCCTCAGTTTCGCAATATCGTTAGGTCTACCATGTGACCACATAACTTAGCAACAAATTAGGACCACCATTTTTTATACAAAAAAGTACTAACAAATATTCTCAATAATAATTATTAATTATTCTTAATTTTTAATAATTAATAAATGACAAATTAATAAAGTAAAAATTATAAAAAATTTTTAACTAAAAATAAAAATATTACGATAAGATACATTTAATCGCAGAGGGAGAGAGGGTGACTAAATGGCATAACAAGATGACACTAACATTGGTCATTAATTAAAAGAAAAAAATTAAAATTAAATTTTTATTCTGCGTAATTTAGAGTGCAGTGTACTCAAAAATAAAGACAAATTATCTGACTAAATACCCTGCGAGGTACTGGAAATTATCAAATTATTTTCACCACTCGTATTTTGGCCCATTAAACTGACTCGTGCTATTTTTTGGCAGATAATTTTCCATGTGTTTTAAACAAGAGAAATTAATTTCCTCCTAAATAGCACTCGTGACTTTTACAGGGACCAAACCATTCGGGATGAAAAAAACATATTTGCTCTTCGACCTTTTTTTATAGTGTTTGCCCTTTATTTCCGATAATGTCTCCCTGTGTTTGGAACTTTGCGGGGTTCTTGTAAGTCAGTCTCTCCATTTGAAACATTGAAGCGATAGTTAAAAAAATACGTATGCAAACCTATTCGCACTTAGCACTGTGGTTGGGCAGGAAAAACATCCTACTTTCTCCCCTTTTTTGGAATGCAGTCAATGCAGTAAGTAGACGGAAGTAATATTCAAAAGAGCAAGTACAAATGCAGCTATCCCTACAAACCCGGCTAGAAAAAAATGAATGTACTTCACGCTGAGCACTGCTGTTGTGCAGGAAAAACAACCTACTTTCTCCCCTTTTATGGAATTCGAAAAGCAGTCAATGTAGTGAGCAGGCGGAAGTAATATTCAAAAGAGCAGGTAAAAAGGCAGCTATCCCTACAAACCAAGCAAGAAAAAAAAGATGTACTTCACGCTTTGCGCTGCTGTTGTGCAGAAAAAACAACCTACTTTCTCCCCTTTTGTGGAATTTGAAATGCAGTCAATGTAATAAGTAGACGGAAGTAATATTCAAAAGAGCAGGTAAAAAGGCAGCTATCCCTACAAACCAAGCTAGAAAAAAAGAATGTACTTCACGCTTAGGGCTGCTGTTGTGCAGGAAAAACAACCTACTTTTTCCCCTTTTGTGGAATTCTAAATGCAGTCAATGTAGTAATAGACGGAAGTAATATTCGAAAGAGCAGGTAAAAATACAGCAATCTTTACAAATAAAACTAGAAAAAAGAATGTACTTCATGCT
>JAHWFP010003054.1:0-10317 GCA_023313725.1 Lithobius niger
CTCTCTGCCCGGGGGGGGGGGGGGGAAGAGAAGAAAAGTTCACCTCAATTATGGGTTGATAGTGTTTAATAATGTCAAGCTGCAAGTGGTCTCAAAATTGTTAGGGCCATTAACTAACATTCTACTGTTTTCCAACCGTGGTTGCCATCATTTGGCCCTAATCTAGTTTATGCTGGCAGAGTAGCAAAGTGTAACTAACCATAGACCCTTATCTAAAATATACCTTTTTATTTGGTGGTTGTTACGATTCGAAACCATCCATTTTGTTGCAACCTTTGGTTATGTTACAAGTAGATTGTTGCTTGCAACATTTTGACGCAAGAAGATTTTTATTTTTATATCGTGTTAGCTCGATGCACTTGTGACATTACTCTTACCATTCGGTGGCTAATAATTTACTTTATCTTAGGATTTTGAAATACTTACATATTTCTATTGCATGTTGGTACTGTACCCAAACTCAATAGCACTCGTACTTGTCTTGTAATGTTTTGCACTGACCACAAATTTGTTTTGGTTTGGGGTGACTGTTTTTGTCTTGTAATATGTAACTGTACGGTTTTTTTGTTGCAGAGGTATGATTCAGAAGTAGTCCATGCTAGGTCCCGTAGTTACGATCATTGTAAAGAAATAGACAGGTGTGTTGGTTAGGGTTTTATTTTGACCTCTGTTTTGTGTTCACCTAGACTTTTAATATTCTTCAAACTGAAGTTTTTGACCTGATGTGGATCATAGCGGCTTCATTTGATGTAGCAGTGTGGTGTTTTTACGCCCTCACAAAGCTTGCAGTGCGCTTAGGGACTTAATTTTTTGCTCATCTTGTAGCTCTTTCTTTAGGACATCTTGACTCGTGGGGTTAATGACTAAACACACATCATTTTACTTGCTCACTTGCTTATTTTCCTAAACCATACACCGTACGCTGAGGGGAATTGTTTAACTTTGTAAGTTGCAAGAAAGGTCACTTGATACCTGCATCTTTCCTTAGTTCTGTGCAGAAGCAAGGTAAGTGGAGCAAAAATTGAGCTCGTGATTGAGTATAAATACAAAGGGGAAGTGACTATGACAACATTACAACCCTTCATTGGACAATGGCAACCATGTATTGAAAGACCATTTGCCACAAACGAATGATACAGCAACTAGCTGACATATACAATTGTAATTTTTTACTCCAGTAGTGTTTACCAACTAATCAATGAAGAACTGGGTTTTGAAGCCGGCATTGTGTCTTTTACTGGTTTAGTTCATTCGCCCTATTTTTTTTTTGCCCCGAAATATAGTATATGGTTAAAAAACAAAGGGATTTTGCAAAGTAATAAATCATTCCCCCTGCGCTATTAGCACAGTGTTCATCTAATGTTGTTTCGTGCGGTGGTGCTCAGTTGATCCGTGTTTTTAGTGTGAACAGCTGTGGTAATGCTTAGCTTTTCTTGGCTGTTGGTTGGACATGTTCATAGTTTCACTTCCATCCAAAAATTCTTACCTTTCATTTAGGCTTATATCATTTAAATATGCTCAAGTCCAAAACCTCTAAAGCTTTGTGCTTTTTCTCGACTCTCTCACTAGGTGGTACTCTACCATTCTTCCGGCAGCACCTCTGCTTCTCCCCAGTTTCGTTTGGACAGAGACTAGCGTGGTCGTGTTTGTCAGTGCTCCGAAAAATTAAATGTCCAAGTCTACGATGTATATTTACACCAGGAGATAGGCACACGGTTTGGCGGGTGCAGGTCTTGTAATTTCTAGGTGACTAAGCTGTTTATTGTAAAGCTGCTTGAGTATGCACCTGCACTCATGCATTGATGGAGAAAGCGAAGTTGCTGAACTCCCCGAAACCGGTAGCCTCAGGTGGTACCTAGGGAAGAAGTGGGAACAACAGCTCATTCAGGAAAATGCTGGGGACCTGAGTCAACGCTGGCCAATCAGTTGGAATCTGGCAAGTCTGTTTCTGTTGGGGGATTGGAGGAACTGTCTGGTCTCCGCAGGAATTTTGGGATGATCTGGTCACTATGAGCAACATGCTCCGAGGAACCTTAGAATGGTGGTCGCATATGAAGAAGTTGGAGTGCCAGTATGTCTCCCTGCCTCGAGTCTTCTGTTCTTTATGGATTGCATCCCATTAAAGTTGAGGGGTTGAGGGACACACCTTGTGTGGGGTCAGCCTCGGAAAATTGTCAGAGGGCGACACAAGACAAGGGCTTACGTGTCAATCAACACTCTAGGGCTGAGGGCAATAATGCTGTGGAGGAATGGCCCAGACTCCTGTCAGGCAAGGACGTGGCCGTAATACACCAATGGCCATGACCTATCTAGTGATGCTTCAACATACATACCAGGAAACTGAACGTTTTGGCGAACGATCTTTCCAAGAAGGGCAGGTTGCCACAGTGGAATAGATGCTATGCCCTGTGGTGTGTCAGATGTTTTTTGAACTGTGGGGAACGCCATAGGTGGACTTATTTGCCACTCGCGTAGACAGCTTTCGAACTTTGTCTCCCCCTACCCGGACTAATAGGCATGTGCAATGGACAGTCTTCGTCTCCCCTACACAGATGAGTAGGCTTGAGCAACGTACAATCTGAGCATCTCTTGGGAGGGAATAACGGCCTTTGCCTTGCCTGTTCTTTAGGGTTGAACAAGATCTGGGTGTCTTAAGGATCATTCATCCTGGTGGCTGCACTGCGACCAGTAGCGCCTTGATTCGTAGACTTGATGGAAATTACGAAAGATGACCGTTTCCTCTACTGCTAGATCTCTGTCTCAACACCACGGTAAGACGTTTCATCCAAACCCAGCTACTTTCCATCTTCACCCTGGGCAGACTGAAGAGACATCTTTTGGCCTACGGTTTCTCTTCTCCAATTGCGAATAGGTTGTTCAATGCCACAGTCGAAGGCGGTGGACCCATGCGACCAGTCGTTTACAAGTTCAGCCCGGCTCTTAGGATACCCGTTCCTCCAAGCTCTCCACATTGGCTATGAGGGTGTCGTTCAGTAATCAATTCAGTGTTTTTTTGCTTGTCCCGTCAGATGTATCCATGATCTCTTTGAGCACCTGTCTCAGAAGTAGGTTTTTTCAGTTACCTTTGCGAAAGCAGCCTGTCGGAGTGAATTGTCTGCATTCTCAAAAGAGGTTGACTGCCTTGGATTCTTTACAGGGTTTGTTGAAAGTCACTTCTGTTTCCTCCTGATTTCGGAGCGGGAAAACATTTCGGACAAACCTCACAAGCAGTGGTTATCAAAGCCCTCGGCCCTGCAGTTGGCCAATGCGCAGAACAAGTGCAATGCTCTGCCCGAGCCCTTCGGTTTTCCCAGGAGCAACAAAGGAATCAAAGGAATTCACCAACCAGTCAAGGTTTGCCAGGGTGCTGTTGAATTGAGGTGCAAGGGTCAGCTCGACCCAGAGAACTCAAAAATCAACGACGAATCTGGTTCTTCAGTGACTCAAAGGATTCCTTTTGTTTGAAGTTGGATCCTGGGACCGTGGGACCGGTAGTAGAACCGGTTGCGCCCGCTAAGCTGGCTCATTCGATCGCGAGGCGATCCGTACGACAGATGACAATGCTCCGAATCACGTGCGCGTCCCTCCCCCCACCCCCACCCCCAATTGCGTGCTCGTGAACTGGAGGCATTGGCTTCCTCTCTGAGTTTTGCTGCAGGAGTGCCATTGGACGAAGTGGTTGTGGCTTGAGCCTGCAAGAACATCTTCATCGGTCACTACCTACGGCTCACAGTGCTATAGTGGCTCAGGATATGGCTCGACTGACCTACGATTGGACCAATTTAGCCCAAATTGAACGTAAGCATTTTTGGATGCTATTTTTTACTTAACGCTTAGCTTTAAGGAGCTCACCCCACTATCCCCGCTGTTGTCACATCTGAGGGTTTTACAAAATAAAAGGAGAAATGGTGCTGTCGGAGGTTGGCATCGCCACTGGAGGGAGAGCCGAGAAATAGCACAATGTTTTGAAGTTTTGGACATGAGCATTATTTAAACGAAATAAGTCCTAATTAAAGGTAAGCATTTTAGGATAAGTAAACATTAATTTTATGTTTAAAATTTCCCTTTTAATTTATTGTGGCTGTAAGGTATGAAGTAGTCCTTAGATTATTTTTTCAAAGTCTTAGTGTAATAACACAAGACGAAAGGGTTTCTCATCCATGGGTTAAACACCCCACCAGATACTTGCTAGGTTTGGGGATCGTTATAGTAATACTGCTGACTCTTACCTCATTATCTATGATGGAAACTCGAAAATTTAACACCGTTTAAGATTAGGTTTTACTATCCTAAAATACTTACCTTCAGTAATTCATACTAAAATTGCTATTTTATGCTTTTTCCATGCCCAAATTAAATAAATAATTATTTGTCCGATTTTAAACTAGTATCTAGTTCCCGCCAGGCACACTTCTCTGTCCTTCCACATACAGGGTGGTCCACAAAAAACTGACGACCCAAGACAAAATACTGAGGACCCAAGATTTTTTAAGTCCTACTTTTCTAGTTAGCACCCCTCAGAGCCAGGAGAGGACAGATATCTTTCCGTTTCATTAGATTTGATTTCTGTCCTATCCTGGTTATGAGGGGTGCTAACTAGAAAAGTTGGACTTAGAGAAAATATTGGGTCGCCAGTTTTTTGTGGAGCACCCTGTACAGAGAGCACCGCCATCTTGTTTCTCACATTGCTATTGAACCTTCATGTTCAGATAATGCGGGGAGGTGGCGGGTTCTACTCACTACAAGTATTTTGGGATAGTAAAAACTAATTTTAAACAGTGTTAAAATTTTCATTTCTTACTTTCTGTAAAATACTAACCTCCAGTAATTCATGCTGACTTTGTCACATGGGCAATGGGTCAAGTAGAACCTTTTGCTGGAACACAATTTTTTCATATTAGCATGGCGTTAAAAATTAAGGAATGTGCCCACCTAATAGTGGTAGCCATTCCATCTATTGTTCCAGTTGCAATTCACTTAAAGTTTGAAGAAACTTCCAGCTACTAGATGCTTTTTTTATCAAACTTGCACCACTTGATCCACTTGTATCCCAGAGATAGAGGCTTACGCCATAGAAAGTTAATTGTTTGGTTTACAGGCATGTGCGGGTGCTTTAAATTATCTCGGGTCAACTTTTTTTTATATGAATCCACTGGCTAAAAAATCTTATTTCTGCCAAACTTTCACCGATTTTGACATTCCAATACACCATTTTAATCGGCTTGAAACAAGCTTTCAATGGTACTAATATCAAACCTCTAACTTAAGCTAGTAAGAAGTTATGTGGCAAAACTAAAAAAAAACAAAAAAAACACAGAATACTAGATGACAAATGCAGGTAACTTATTAGCTATTAAAATTTAAAAGTTATTAAAATTGTTAAGGCTTACTACATACTCTTTCAGCTTTGAGTTGAGCTAGGTACATAGTACGTGGTCTGTTAAATAAAATAAAATAAAATGCCTGTTGCTTCAATTTGCAGCCTCGCCCGTAAACCAAATAATTTTTTTTTGCCGGCCTTGCAAAAGTGTTTTTGTGGTTCCATGAATAAGCCGCGACTACTTTATCAAGGGGAGTACCTCAGCTATAAGCCCGGGAAACCGTAAGGGCCCGTAGTTCGTGAGCCCGCACCTGATGAGGGATGTCTATATGGTTGTAGTGCTGGGCGGTATCGGAAATTTTCGGTACGGTATCGGTATTCAGAAAAAAAAATTCGGTATTTTCGGTATTCCGGTATCGGTATCCGCCTACCTTAGGTTTGAAGCATATCCTCGTGCCAAAATGCTACTAAATGATACAGGGCATACCAGGCTGTTTCCCGATGTCCGATTTCAACATCAGTGCACCTCTGCTGCTACTCCGCCACTTTGATTGGAATCGGTCTCGGAGATCGGGTTACAGTTTAATCGTTGCTCGGAATAAACACCTCTTAAAATGAAGCATAAAATCTAGGAATCGACTGAATCTACTTTTACTAAATCCAGATAATTTACAAGATTGGCTGAATCAGATCCGGATCCTAACCGAATCCGAAAAAAAAAAAAAACATTTGGATGGATGTTTATGTTTTGTCCAGACTAACTGTTCACTCTACCTGAATGATTGAGTCAACTTTAAAGACTTTTGCAAATTGGTCATTGGTTCCCCTCCCCCATAACTTCTGAACAGTTTATGCTATCAATTTGAATTTAGCTCCATTGGAAAGCTGGTGAAAAAATGCTTCGAATGGTATATTGGAATGTCCAAATCGGCCAAAAATTGGCGAAGTTATCAAAAAATCAGCTAGACACTAAAAATGTATGGCATTTCGGTATTATGCTAATACCGATTACGGTTTCGGTATTCAAAAAATACCGATAACCACGGTAAAAATACCGATACCGCCTAGCAATATATGGTTGGACCTAGTTCAAAAGCGCTCTTAAGTACGCCCCTAATCCACTTTCCCATCTTGAATGGCGTCACTGCAAGTGGGAGAACTTTGCCAGTGACCTCATCCATGTGGAGAAACAGCGGAGATGGGGAAATGGCTCTTTCCAGGATTGTTGGTTGACGGAAGCGACGTTCTCTTGAGATAAGAAACGTATGGCTCGAATTGGACATTGAAGTTTCTCTTCGTTGTTGGGATTCAGAATCTTAATTATGCCTTAATGGTAAGGGGTTTGGGGGTTACAGCTGGTTTGGGATTTTTTGCTCTGACTTGAACCGGAAAGGTGCGAATCACAAATGCACATCGTTTTGAAAAACGTAGGTGATGGTTTTCTCTGCAGAAGGTAGCCAGTTCACTTTTGTCTTTCAGCTAATGCGAGTGCAAAGAGGAAGACAGTCTTTAGAGTTAAATATAAAATAGATGCCGAGAGACGTTCGGAAGATGGAAGCGAGAGACATTGCACAGCGTGAGGAAGATTCCATTAATGAATGTTGGCACTTTTCATCATTTTTGTCCCCATTTATAAGCACCTACATAAAGTACGCAAAATTAAAAAAAAATTGCGCTTGCGGGTTGTACGAGTTTTTTGCACACTAAAACAAAAAAGGGCCCATTTCTCAATAAGTCTTAACTGGTTACCTACCAAACTCACGCAGCAGTGATACAAATCACTTGAAAATCTGTTTAAAAATCGTAAATTTCCTACTTTTCGCTACGCTTCTCTTGTAATAATCCATGAAAACTTGTAGCTCGTTTCAAGATTTCAGTTGTTTTAATTGTTAATATTGAAATTTAATCAACTTTTAATTAATAGCAGCCAATTTCGTTCTGCGTTTGAGCATCTCGTCTTCTCTTCCACCATGACTGCGTCGTTGATGGCTTACTCAGCTCTGGTTCAATTTCATGTACCTGCACAGAAGAGTGTCTGGAGCGCTTAACATAAGCTGCTTTAGCGTGCTCTAGCAATGGCGGTTTTTACAGACGAACAGCGTGTACTGCTGGTTATTTACAGCACCATTCGTTAAACATGCTAAAAAGTATGCAGTATAAAGGTAGTACGCAGTACTGCAAGGCATAATAGCTTTTATTTTACCTTAGATTACAAGATAATAAATGTGTTGGAAGGCCAACAGCAGCTGGTAGTACGGTATGCAACTAGTAATGTTTTTTACCTCCTGATAGAAGCGTCCTCCACCCAGATTTGCTAAGCACCCGGCGCTTCAACCGGTAAATACGGTAGTTTTGATATGATTTTGCTGTCGACGGTTGAACTGTTAACTGATGCAAGCGAGAACAGAATTTATGGCAAAACGGTAACCTTTAATTGCAGTAGGAGAGTGTCCTTTTTCAAAAAGATTTACCAAAAATGAGGCCAAACAGTTGACAGGTGGGTCACAAGGGTCAAAGTTATGTGAAGTACACCAACTGAACCATTTCTTCAATTTTGTTTCCTAAATTATGACAGTTGAAGGTCTGTGGCAAAGTAAAAGTCTCCTTGAAACTGGGGAGGAAAATCCTGCATCTTTCAGGTTTGTGGTTAAAGTCTCACCTGTGAAGACGAAGAATATTTGGTTTTGGGTGGTGAATCTTTCTTTTGTGCTGTGATAGGAAATTTCTTGTTAGAGGGAGAGCTATGGGGTCTTCCTGCTTCATTTTCATCAGGTTGATGAACCAGGACGCTGCTGGCCACCACAGTGCTACTAGAATGAATGATCCTTGGGATGTCTCGATTTTGTTTACCACGGATTGGAGAAATGAAAATGGAGGGAAAGCGTAACAGAAGATGGTGTTTGCGTCGTTCCAGGAGGTGGCGATTGCATTGGTCGACCAAGTAGTTGGATCTGGGAACGGGGACACAAAGTTCGGAAGCTGGGAGTTGAAATTCGTTCATGGCGACTTGCTGCGACTTCGCAACTTCCAATTTCAAGTGAGAAACAAGATGGTGGCACTTTCTGTATATGGAAGGACAGAGCAGCGCGCCTGGCGGGACCTAGATGCAACTAGCTTTAAAATGGGACAAATAATTATTTATTTGGTATGGGCATGGTAAAAACGTAAAATATCAATTTTTACTGCTAGCCTAAAATACTTACCTGTATTTTTATTATGCTTTCCCGTTTTGGAAATGCTACCCGTCCCAAACATGAAATCTAACGCTCTCCCAGTCTCTGCAATGGCGCTCCCCGGGGCCCAAGACCACCGCCAGGTGGCGCCCCTTTACCCGCTCTGCTTCACAGTTTGTTTTGGGACGCGACAGGACAGTCGCGATCGTTACGTTTTCATACATGGAAAAATCAACAAAACCAACTACCTGCCCTGGAAAGGCCGGCCGGAAGTGTGGGAAAAGGCTCAATAAGTCGGATCCCCACGAATTTTGCCGGAAATGTAGGGTATGTGATTTCGCGTCGTATAAATGTGCTGAACATTGTGTAAACATGGATCCGGACGTGATTGCGTCGATCGCGTCGACGCGTGCCGAATCGCACAATAGAGCGGATAGGAGGAGACGAGCCCGTGAACTGGCCTTACTAGAAAACAATTCCATGTCGGCGCACGACGATTATGTGGATTCGGGCGAAGATTCTTTGACGTCGGCAAGCGAAAATCAATTTCCGTTGGGTGCGGTCGCTCCCTTTGTGCTACAGCAGTCCGGGTCTCTGCCGAACCCGCCATCGACGGCGGACATCGCCAAAATGGTGGCCGCGTGTGTGGACAAAGCGCTATCCAAGAATGAGGAACAAAGAAAGGCGGACCAGCTGGCGGCCGAGAAGAAACTGGCGCTAGCGACCCAAAAAGGCATTCTGGACACGTTCGAAAAATATTTTGGACTTCCGACATCGGGAAAAACGCCGTCCGTGCTGCCGATTGTGACATCGACGCCGGTTCTTGGTGATGGCCGAGACGACCGTCGGGACAACTTCACGCCCCCGGGTTCGCCTAATAGACAGTGCAGTGCGGGTAAGCGAATTTGTGATGTGGACGATACGTCACCAAAACGTAGACGGATTGGTGACTCGCACGATCCTAACTGGCTGGTTTTAGGGTCGTCCCTACAAACCTCCGACCAGCGATCGATGGGGACCGCCCGGACTAGGTCTGGGGTGCAACCCTTAGCGAACACGCCCGGACATGCAATCGGACATGCGGACACCTTGACCCCCCGGTCCGGGTTGTTGGCTGGGAACCCGGGTTTGCAGCAGACGGACTACTCGCAGTCCGGGTCTCTTGCTAGTGCGGACAAGGCTGCCCAACCCGTGCAACCGCCGTGGGGACTGCCGGGTTCCTGGGAGAATCAGTGGGCGACTTATGGCGGCCATTGGTCGTGGCCAAACGTTGGTGGGTGGCAAAACCAAAATGCTCAGTCGTGCCCGGGTGACCCACCAAACTATAATTGGCCGGCCGCACCTCCCCCCCCTCCCCCCCCAAGCGGGAGTGGTCAGTTAGTACCAAGTTCGCAAAGTCAAGGGGATGGAAGTGCTTCGTTAAGTGTCAGTGCCAGTGCCAGTATCAGTGTTAGTGCGCAACACGGTAATGTCATGCCCTCCTCAGTCGGGCCACAGTGTGCGACGGGTGGTGCGGACGCCGGTATCAACCCGTCGACAGACCCTCCTACAGACCCTGGTTTGGGGGGGTTACGGGGCAACGCAGGGTCCGATCGACCCGGACCCCTCAACCGGTAACCCGGACATCTCGAATGGTAACCCGGACATGGGGTACACGACTCAAGAGGCGATTGAGTGGACGTGGGTGGTGGATGAGGTGTATCGGTCACTACCCAGTGTGTTCTGCCCTAAAGTTATAATTCCGGAAACACCGGAAGGGGAGCCACCTGCTACCTCCTATGCAAACCAGGACCGGGTGGCGAAAGAGGTGCACCACCTTCCCCA
>JAHWFP010003055.1:0-40104 GCA_023313725.1 Lithobius niger
AAAAAAAAGACCTATACAATTTCTGTGAGTGGGCGTTTCAAAAAGACTGCTAGGTTTTCGAGCAATAACATACGGCAAGATCCATGCACTGTGGACTGTTCAACAGTTGATTCCTTGAGAGCATTCCAAACTTTCACAACACGTACGGAGAAAAAGTTCTTGCGACAGTTAGTTCGTGCAGCCTGTACAGCAAGTTTCCAAGAATGGCCACGCGTGTACATCTTGCCTGGGGCCAAGTCGAAGAAAGGCAGATTTACATCAATCAATCCTCTCAGAATTTTGTAAATGAGAATTAGGGCAAATCTGACCATTGGCATTGGTAAAAAAAATACGCAAAGAGAATTTAGGATTGTGTTCCCTACGAGGTTTTTTTTTCCTTTTCTTTGGATACGAGCGAATTCTGTCTATTGCTCATGATGACCAGATGTATGTCAAAACATCGTTGAAATAACGGCACGCAACAAAACAGCGGCGACATAACAGCAAGACGACAACACAGCACACGACACAATACCGCACGACAAAACAGCTTGAGATAAAACAGCGGGCGACGAAATAGCACAAAATGTTGTTTAAGAACGATGTTTCGAACATTGTCGATGCTCTCCTCAGTTCAGAGTACAAAGCTAGTGCTCCACAATTTCTACAGGCCTACGACCATTTTTTATGTACTGAAGAGGGAGGTGGGGGGGGGGGAGATTATTGTTGTTTGCGGGCGCTTGTTCTGTCTTACTTATTTAGCAAAAAGAAAAAAAGACTAAAACTGCAGGGCCCGACCTACTAATTTTAGTTTTTATTGCCTAACCGAAAATATACATTACCTCTTTTAATAGCAGTTCCCCCCTTTTGAGCTTATTTTCCCTTAAAATCTTGAAAGTTGTCTTCCCTGCTGGGCTCGTACGGTACTGCGCATGCGCTGGCCTTGGTTGGCTTATATAAGCTCTAGCGCAGCCTTCCGTTGGCATCATTTCTCCACCTTCCAGAACCTAACTCATGGAGGGGAGGCTTGGGCGGGAGTTAAGGTAATGTATATTTTCGGTTAGGCAATAAAAACTAAAATTAAGCAGGTTCGGGCCATGCAATTTTAGTCCTTTTATAGCCGACGAAAATACGCCTTACCTGTTTTAATAGCAGACTTCGTCACACGGTGGAGGGCTAGGTTCAGAGTTCTCCCGCAGTACGAGTCGACGTCCCCAGGAAAGAAACTTTTCCCGACCCATCCACAGTCCCAACCACTTTCACCTTGATTGCATAGCTGAGTGTGGTAGGAACTTAGTGGGCCTACTGACTGCCTGGGTGATATTGGGAAGTGCGGTTTGCTCAATTAGGTTAGTAATCCTACCGCATGCAGTGGCCCGTATCTTAAGGGGTACAAGGTAAGGAATCAAGCAAAATTATTGAAAACAGCTTACCTTGTGGGAAGCCGTGAAGGAAATGGATCGCTGGGATGCTTGATGAGACGGAAGGTCAGGCAGCAGGTAACACCTCGGGAGTAATACGTGGCATATGGCGGAAGAACTTGCAGACGGACTGGAGATCGGAGATAATGTGGAAGGGAAGAATGGCTGAATTGACTGATGATTGGGATGTAGAAAAGGCGTTGGTTTCGTCCTTTTCGTCCTTGGTTTCGTCCTTTTTATTTGAGGAGACGGAAGCAACAGAAAAACTGATTGCGGAGGTAGAGGAAGAAGTTAAAATTGTAAATGGAGGCACAGAAGTTGCATGATGTCTTCATTGAAAGAGTTTATGGTGATTCTTGAGCGAGAGGAATGACTATGCTACCATAATTTGAGAACGGAGGAATAGCCACGTCTCACTGGGCTGGAAGGTTTTAGATGTGTAAAATTTGAAGGTTGAAAAAGGATGACGAGGTTAAGGAAACATCCGAAAGCCTAAAGCTACTCCTGTAGCTTTGGCGCAGCATGGAGAGCACCGCAAATCCCCTTTCGCAGTTTTAGCGTTTGAATTGATGCCGTGGAAGACCGGTATAAAAGTGGTGGCATTATCGAACTGCCAGACCGAATAGTTTGAAATTCTGGCCATGGCAGGAGTCTGACGAGTTTGCTGCCAAACGAAGATGGGTGAGTCGCTGGAGGAACGTGAAATAGACTCAACTGTTGTTGCTGAAGCGGAGGAAGGCCTGACTATCGGAGGTTGGGCCATTGTGCAGGCGGATAGTGAAACGGCAGGTTGAAGGGAAGGAGACACAGTCAGTGGTGAGACGGTAGAAGAGTTCGTTGGTAGTACTGGTGTGGTGGATTGAGCAAGCGGAGGCGTTGAAGTACCGGTGTGTGCTGTATTTGGCGGAAAAAGAGGAGGAGTAAAACATTGTGAGGCCGTAGCGGAAGGGTCCTCGAATGGGGAAGCAGTGGAGATGGAGCTGCTTGGTGTAATGTACGTGGAGACGGAGGCTGCGAAGTAGCTGAAGGCCGTGCGGAAGGTTAAAGAGGGGGCATTAAGGAGTCGACGTGTCCGTGAGCGGGCGCAATAATACGCCCTCCAAGGTGGTGAAGATGGAATAGGGGAGGGCCAATTATAGCGTGCTCGAAGGAGGGCATAGTTAACTAGTGTAGAAAGGTAGCGCCTATTCACAATCTCGAGCTCGTTTGAAAGCACTTCATTTGATCCTCGCAAAACGCTGTTTGTCGGCCTGAAGCTTATCTGAGAGAGCTGCTGTTTGACGGAGGGCCGGTAGATCCACGAGAGAAGAGCGAAGGGTTGCGTATGCTTCCGAAAAATGGTCTGTAAACTTGAGGACGAAGTCTTCATTAAAGTTCAAGCTTCTAGTTCATGTACAGAGAGATGCAACCCCCTGCCGAGGGCTTCCTACAAAATGGCTGCTGACGGGAATGGCACGAGTGGATTCGGAGAAATGGTGTCTTGTGTAGGCGAAAGCATGTCCGGAGGTTGAAGCGGACGAACAGGAATGCTGGGTAAAGTTACTGGCTTGGAAATGGGTGGAGGCAGAGTGGCAGCATTGCCCTGAGCGGAAGAGAGCGTGACATGTCGTCGAGGAGGTACAAAAGGCAAATGTGCCATTTTGATCTTTACTGATGTAGAGGAAGGAATGCTACATTTCACAGAGCGGAAGCCAGGCGTACCGGGAACTGCCTCTGTAGCGGGAGGTCGCGGCTGAAAAGGAGTGTAGAGGTTCTGGGGAAGTGGGCGACCCTAATGTGATAAAACTAAAGTGTATGGGAGATGGTTCAGTGTGTGAAATTCAATAATCAAGAAGAGATTTGGCTGGGTTCAATATTTGATGGTTCATTAATGCTGGATTTTACACATAGCCTCGCCTGCCACGACTTAACCAAACAGTTCTTAATTAATGATAATGTGATGGCTAAAATATAATGACTAACAGGGAAATGATGGCTGAAATGTGGCGGACTGGGGAAATTGGGGAGGAAAAGGAACAAATTTCTAATTGATAAGCCAAAGATTACTTACGGGAAATTTGGGATCGAATGGAGGCTTGGAATGAAAATATTATATTACTTAAAATTAACAATATGTTGGCAAGGCAAAGCGCATGCTTAACAATTGATTTGATTACGGAATGCACAACAATACAGTGAGTTGAGTTTCAATAATAGAGGCAGGGCACACTTAAGATCGTCATCCAGGCTCAGCTCAAGGGAATCAAGATGATGGGTCATCAGTCCCAGCATCAGTTCGTCCAATATTGACGTTAACAGGAGCTGAGGCAGGATGAGTCACTACAGGAGGACGTGGAAGGTGTTTGCGTGGGACTTCCGTCTGAATCCACGGGTCTTTCGCGGCAGGATCGGGATGCTGGGTAGATGACTTTTGTTGTTTTGGAGAGTTTGGAGGTATTGTATGAAGCGAGCCTTCCGTTTTAAAGGTGTGGAGGTGCGAGAGCCGTCAAGGGTCCGACAGGTGGTAGTATGGAGCCGGAGGTGCTTTCCTTCAGTGACCCTTTAATAGCCAAAGTGCTGGGAAGGTCTTGTGGTGCGGAGGAATGGGATGCAAGTTTGGATGATGACTTCGTGGTCTTTGGAACAGCGGAGGCGGCTTCCTTTTGTCGTCGTGCTCGATCTGCACGCTGCTTAGATAGCTGTTGGTGTTTTCGTATAGTAATCCAACGCGGAGGCGAAATGCTAACACATATCCTGCATTTTCGAGTCCAACCGTCGCACAAACGATGGCATTGGCAGCTTGGATGCGGGTCGAATCTTTTCTTTGTAGAGAGACCACCAAAACCTGGACATCTACAAGGTTTTGGAGAAGGAATGTTAGGTAGGAGGACTGGATCGGCTTTCAGAATATCAACTTGATTGTAATCGGAATCACAGGATGCGGAAGAGTCCGAAATGACAGAGGAGCTGTGCGAGAATGACGGTTACCGCAAGCGGGAGTTTGAATGTTGGCGGTTATGATGTAGAGAGGTGTTCCATCTGGCGGTGAGATCGTGAAAGAGGCTGGAAAGGCAGACAGGAGGTAACAGCCATGCTTGCAGAGGAAGTAAGGAGGGGCTAAATGGTATGTTGGAAGGATGGTGCGCCGACGAGGAGCAATGTGATAGCTTTCTTGTTTTTTTCGTGGGTAGAATCCATCGGAGGTGCCTGGCCGATGTGGAGGCAAATGGAGATCAATGTTGACAGCCTGGTAAGGTCATGTGACGGCGGAGGAAGAGGGAAGCGGAGGTGTCTGCCAAATTCGAAGCAAACCCAGTGTTGAGAAAAAGTGGGAAGTTGAAAATTATGAAGGCAGAGAACGGGCGGAGGAGGAAGGATGTCGTATTCCCGATCGTATGTAGTGTGGGTCGTGCGGAAGAGCAGTGGGAGGCTGTTGTATCCAGAATGGAATAAAAACGGAGGAGCCGCATGTGTCGGTGACGGACGTCCAAAGCACAGGAAGGCAATTCCGATAGCGGAGGGCCATAGTTAAGGAAGAGGCGAGGAAGATGGAGTCAGAACCTTCGTGCAAGAAGGCCGAACAGGCGTAGCTGCCGGTATACTTGTGGTGGTTGGCTTTGCGGAAGGTGGTAGAGATAAAAGAGGTGTGATGCCTTTCACTGTAACAGGATGATGCAGTAGAGTCGAAGGAGAACGTGGTGTTAAGGAAAGAAAATCCGGAGACAGCTGTTCGAGGACAGTAAACTGAACATCATAATGAAGGTCTTCATCGCAAAGTAGGTTGAACGAGTGAAGGGAGGAAGCGGAGGGTCCGGAGGTCAGAAGCGGAGGATGATCTCCGGAAGGAAGGTCCGGGTTCAGAAGTGGCCTGTTGAATGTTGGAAAGGGAAGCGGAAGGTGCAAAGAATCCGGAGGGAAGAAGGCTGGAGATGAACGGGGATCTCGCCAAGAAGAATTTTAACTAAAGGTGATGGCAGCTTCGGAGGCGGAAAGGATGGGGTCAGCACAGATGGTGCGGAGGAGGCTTCCAGGGTGGAAGTTGTAAAAGTGTTAGTGTTGTGTTTCAGGCTGTCCTTTATTATGTTTTAGTTGCATTTATACGTCCTATTTATGATTTGATCAGTTCCAGCTGAACTGCTGAATACACCTTGTGTGTGCTCCAGATTACATATATTGTACCTTACTGCCTTGGCCATAGAGCCCCACAAATGTATTCGCGTTATAATCTTTATGTCTGTCCTAGTAGGTGGATGTGCTTATGCTGAGCAGAATGTACCTATCTTACATTTAAGCTTTTTTATTTCAAAATACAAATTAATACACTTCAAAACATAATTATGTACAAAACATAAATTTAAAACAGAATAAAAAAAATTAAAAATTAAAAAAATATATAAATTTTTTTTTATTTTTCTTTTATTATTATTAAAGAAAGAAAGATGCCACGAAGTGAGCAAACACTTATTAGTGGCAACATTACAATACAATCCATCAACAAAATAATATACATTTCTAGCAATTTATAAAACAAAACCATCAGAACCATAAACTATATTGCATAATTTGGTACTTCTCCTTTCTAGTACCTTATAGTCCTCTTTATACATTTCTATTCAAAACTGTATGTCAGAAACGATCATTTTAGCCATTTTTCAATTTTATTTTTAAACCCTATACAACTTCTCAACCAATGAAGACACAACCCGTAAATATCAATGAGATCAAAAAAAAAAAACACTCCATTCATACAAAAAAATAAAAATAAATAAATTGCACATTGAAACAGAAAAAAAATAAAATAAAATAAAAAATAAAACACGAATACAAAAACCACAACGGCAGATCGGTCAGCTTCAACGCACACAGCAGAAAACCAGATCACAGCCTGCTGATGTATTCATCGAGGGATGTCGTGGCAGGAATAGTGTTAAGAATCGACGCGGCATTCCCTCGCTGAACAGCAACACTGATCCTTTGGATCAAGTAGGCTGTGGCCCGTTTCTCCCCGCTAGCGTTGGTTATCAAGCGGCCAATAGCGTTAATCAAGGAGAGACCCTGGCACCAAAAGGACCCAAGCGTCTCAATGGCAACAGGGCAAAACACATAACGGTTGCACAGGTACTCATACTTTGCCCTTTTCCTAGCTTCAGCAGCAGAAGCGGCACTCAATGCCTCGGCAGAAGTAGCATTTAAGTAGGAAGGGGCCAAACAGTCCGTACAAGTGAAGTCCCAGACAAGCTGACGTCCACCAGCCCACGGAATCAAGGAGATGCCATCTGGACGCTTGCCATTTTCACGGTCCAGACCCAAAGGTTCAAGCTGAGATGGTATCCCTGCAGAGACCCAAGGGTCCGCTTGATAAGATCGTTGAGGGAAAAATGGCGGGACCAACGGCCTGCACTCGTCTTGCAGCTGAGGCCGTGTGTGCCAGACGCATCGACTAGAGCTCCACAAGGACACACGTGTGGTTCACAGATCAGGCAACCCAAACGTAAGGCGATGGCGATGCGGAAGGCCCCATCGTCAAGATGTGTTCCGAGCTGTAGTAATGGGAGGGCGTTAAGCCAGGCGCCGGATTCCTTGGTGGAGACCCCCAAATAACGAGCCTTGTCGGAGAGAGTAGCAGCTCGGCCATGGAGAACCCGGGTCAACAATTCCACACCTGGTTTTTCCCACTCACGCTGGGAAGTCCAGGCATTACCAATGGGGGTAGTGACTGGCTAGATTGCGACCACAGAGTAATGCCCTCGGAGAGAAGCGGATCTGGACCATCCCTGCAGCACAAGGGAAGGATTTCCTCTACCAGCCTGGTGGTGCTGCAGGAGGATCCCAGGAAAGCAGGCAGCGAAAGATTCGAAGCATGGCGAATCCCTAAACCGCCCTTGGAGACAGGCAAAGAACACTGGTCCCAGGCAGCAGACTCCAAAGCTGCCTGGAGAGAATTGTCAAATCTGCGAAGACCATCTGGGCATTTCCAAGTAGGAGAACAACGCAAAAGATAAGAAAGCTTTGGGATAGCCTGAGAGTTCTTGAGAAGGAAGAAACCACAGTGCGCTGAAATGAGTGACACCTGCCAGACATAGTAACAAGCGCATCGGTCTTGGCGTCCAAACAAGACGCAATAGCTTCATCAGACAAAGGGGCTCCTAAAAGCACTTGCTCGGAAGGACGCAGGACACGGACGCCAGCAGCGAAGCACTGGAACCTGCTGATGATGGAAGTTTCCTCTTCAATGGAAGATTCCAGACGATCAACTCGCACTTGGAACGGTTAACCTCCATCCCAAGCTTCTGAGAACCCTCGATGAGTAACAAAGCCCTGAAGAACAGCAGATGGTGGGCCCGCAATGGTGGCATCATCAAGGAACCGCACATTAAGGTCGGCAGACATGGCTAAAGCAATCGGATGCACAGCTAAACAAAAGAGAGCAGGGCCAAGGGGATCACCCTGTTGGATATCACTCTGAGAAGAAATAAAGTGATCCTTGTAAGCCAGAACGGAAGGCTGTCTGTAGCACTGGAAAAGAAAAGGGTACAAATCAGGAAAGCTCTCTTTAACGAAAGACAGCATATGGCCCCGCCGCACAGAATTGAAAGCATTCCTGAAGTCCACTTTAAGAATCACCCTAGAGGCGCCGTGCGTGTGGTGAACATAGCGTCGTGTAGCATGAACAGCGGCCTCGGCCCCGCCAGGGGTGCCAAACCCCAGTTGCACAAGGCGAAGAGTAGCACCGAACCTGGTGGAAATGCGGGTGGAGGCCAACTTGGACACTAAGCGGCGGAAGGTTTTGCCAATGGCAATGGGACGGATTCCACCGGCCTTTTTCCTCAGCGCAACAAGAGAGGCCCCATACAAAACAGGACAAATAGACTCGGGGACCTGGCCAGAGAGCATCAAGTGACACAGCTTCACGAGGGAATTTAAGAGTCGCTCACGAACAACGCCGTTGCCATCACCCACGAGGTCCTTAAGATGCTGTGGACGCAGGGAATCCAGGCCCCCCGAAGAACCGGCACGGAATGAGCCAAGAGCCACAAGAACATCCGCTCCAGAAACCTTGAGGAAAGAAGCGTCATCCGCAGGGGCAGATGGAAAGTCGTGTTGGTCCTCACCAGATGGATGGATATGGCAGAGTTCAGCAAGGGTCAAAGCATCACAAGGAGCAAAGGAATTTTCCGAGCAAATCACACACACAGCACCAGAAACGTCACCACGGGCAATCTTGGACTCGACAATCCTTTTCAGAACGTCGTCGGAGGTAGGTTTATGCTTGGCAACAAAACAGGGTTGCAGAGACCGGATAGGATCAAGATTCTGGAGGAAATCATCAACCTGTCGTTTGATTAAGGTGGCTAAGGAGACTACTCGCGCAGACTGGTTCTTCGGTACACAAAAACACCTAGAAGAGAAAGTGAGCAGGCGTGACCAGGAAGCATCAGAATTATCCACAACACACCGATCAATAACAGCGGAGAGGGCCTCGGCAGCAATAATTCGGAAGCCTTGGGGATCCTACGGATGGTCTGGTGGGTGCCCCTCAAGTTAGAAAGTCATACCTCTAAGGAAATGGAAGGAGGAGCAGGCTGTGTAACATGTGGTCTTGCCTCGGGGACAGGGGGGATTGACGTAGAAGGGGCAGGATTGGGTAAGGTGGTCGGTCGCAGCCTGCAGAAGTTCCGTTGGTGGTTGATAAGGCCAGCTCCAGCTTGAAAGTCACGCTTACACCACTCACAAGGCAACCTCCGGCCAGTCGACGAACCAGGGTCATGGGAAACAGGTGGGATGTCAGTGCGGTCCCCCATGAAAAAAAAAGGAACCACCAGCAGAAGAACGGCCAATCGCTACAAAAATGAGCCACCAAGTGCAATCCCACTGCACAGCCCACAAAACACAAGCAACAAAAGCAGCAACAAGAGCCTACAAGAAGAGGACCGCACAAAAAGGCTACTCTCCAGTATGAATTCGATGGTGGGTTTCCAAATTGCTTATAACAGTAAAAACAGCATCGCACAAAACCCGCATAAAAGGCTCCTCTCCAGAAAGAATTCGACCGTGGGTTAACAAATAGCTTCTTTCAGAAAATTGCAGCATCACACAATCCGCACATCAAAGGCTTCGCACCAGAAGAAATCAACAATGCAGAATCAGAACTCGAGCAACAAAACTAGCATCACAAGAATCACACTTAAATGCTTCTCTCCAGCAAACATACGACGGTGGGTCTTCAAATTGCCTGAAGTGTGTAAATGCAGCATCACACAAACCACGCTTAAAGGCTTCTCACCAGAAAGCAAACAACAATGCAGAATCAAAACACGAGCAACAAATGCCGCATCACGTAAATCACACTAAAAGGCTTCTCTCCAGCATAGATACGACGGTGGGACTCCAAATAGCCTCTAGCACAGTAGCAGTAACTGCAGCATCGCCCAATACCCACATAAAAGGCATCTCCTCCAAGGAAATGCAGCAATACAAAAGCCTGGAGACGCCATTTTGGATCCTGGGAAGCTGTCAAAACTTTAAATCGCTCAGTCTTCGAAAAAATGCCATTCCAAAGTACAAAATAACTCCAATTCCATGCTTGGTGCGTTCACACTCCAGGAACACATACCATTTTAAGCGTTTTATCTAGTATTGTGAATTTAATTTGAAACTGTCATTATCATTTAAGGAAAATGAAGGTGTGAGTGAATTATCATTATGTTTATATCACTAATAAGGAATAAATTGGTGAGTAAGAACTATGTTGGTATCATTGAGGTTGGCCTGTTGACTTAGTGAAAATTTCCACATAAAGAAGCGATGCGAAGTCCATATTTGCATAGATAGCCATTCAATGTCACCCACTTCTGCTGCTTATGTTTGGAGTTACAAACTTACAAACTTTCAGGTTATGGGCCCAGGACATGATATCATGGATGATATTTTATTGGGCTAGGAAGTTTATTAATGGAAATTGAATTGGAAATTGCCATTTTGTCCCAAGCTACCAAACACATGGGTGAAAGAGCATGCAAGTGTGAAGAATGCATCAAGGCTAAGCACAATGGTGGGTAGGCTAAACATTCTGTTGGTCAATAGAGGAGTCAACATTTTATGCACAGGTTCATAATAAAACAGGCCAGTTCTCAGTAGAATAAAACCTCAATGATAAACCATTCAAGCAAATTGAAGAGAAAAAGTTCTACTGCAGAGTTAAGCCTTTTTGAGTACTAATAATTTATCACTGGCATATATGAACTATAGTATTGCTGATAGTTTTGAACATTGGAGAAAGGCCATACAAATGTAGATTGTTTGGGAATGCAACGAATGAGTTTTTGCTATACCATAGACATACTGGAGAGAAACCGTTCAAGTGAATTATTGGTGGGGAAAGTCTTTCTATGTATTATCCCAGTTTACCTGAACTATAGTAGTGGTTAACATTGGAGAAAGGCCATACATATGCAGGATATGTGGGAAAGCATCCAATGGGAATATAGCTATACCATACCATTCAGGCATGCTGGGAAAAAACCGTACTAGTGCAACATTTGTGGAAAAGTCTTTCCATATTTTACTAACCCAGCCTTATATGAGACTATAGTATTGCAGGTAGATAAGCAACATTGGAGAAAAGCCATTCACATGTAGGATATGTGGAAAAGCAAGCAATAGTCTATCTCTATACTATGCCATTAGTCATACTGGAGAGAAACCACTATAATGTAAAGATTGTGGTAAAGCATTTTCATATATCACTATTTACCGTTTCCGTTACCGTTTCCTTGCCCGATGCTGTCCTCGTGAACAAGGGGATTGAGAATTGGACGAAAAGAAGTCCTTTTGGGATTGACTGGAAAAAACATAACTAGACTACTCTTGATGATTATAGAAGCCATCTTGAAAGATGTTTTGCTGAAACCGACCCTCCTGATGTGCTCGATTGCACCGATACTAGCTGCACGAACCAGCAACACCTTTCCGAAATTGATGGTGCTTGTAATTTTATTAACACCACCCTGATTTGGGCGGATCGACTATGCTCCCTCAACGTACACACGAATGGTTGCGGGATGAGAAAGCAAAAGGAGCACAAGCACAAGAAAGGTATCAGCGGTTGGAATGATGTCGTTGGTGAAAAATATACTGCTTTCAAGAATGCCCACAATGATTGGAACAATAATGGAAGAGAGAAGAGAGGTGCCCTCTTCGAATCTAGAAAAGAGAAAAGGAAGATTTTTAAAGGGGCTATCAGATGTGTAAGAAGCATGAAAGGGAGAACAGACTGAGCGATTTTGTTAAAGCAAATAGGAAGCTCACCCCTTCTTTGTTTTGAAGCAAAGTGAATGCGGACCGCAGGTGCACCATTATAATGGCTGGCAACATCGATGGCGTTCTCGGTGATAGCAACATCGCTAATCACTGGAGGGACATCCTTACTGCTGATAGTGAAGTTGTGAACGCCTCTAACCGTGAGAATGGCCCTCTGTTTGAAGAAATGGGAAGCACATCCCCACAATGTGATAAAGATGTGTTTACTCCGTCCGAGGATCCTGTTCATCGCGCTATTTCCTCCCTCAGGAATGGTAAAGCGAGTGGCCGCGACGGTATTAAGGCAGAACATATTAAATATGGTGGTCCCAAGGTGAGGGCTGCTGTGACTGCTGTCACGCAGTGTGCGTTTCGTCATTCTTTCACCCCTTCTGTCCTTAAAGATGTTATCGTTGTGCCGATGTTGAAGGGGAAAACACTCAACCCTTGTGATAGTGGGAGCTATCGTACTATCAGTATTACCTCCCCTTGGTCCAAAATCTTCGACCGCATCATTCTGGATGAGACTAACGACTCGCTGAAACCCTCGTACTCCCAATTTGCGTACAAGAAAGCGCATTCTACTACTATGGCGGCGAAAGTTCTTCAAACAATTATTGAAAAGGGCACCTCACGCGGAGGCTCTGTTTTCGCTTGCTCGGTGGACATTTCTAAAGCTTTCCCCAGTATACCCAGGGATGCCATTTGGGAGTGCCTTGCTAGGAAGAAAATTAAGAAGAACATCATTATGATGCTCTACTCTCAGTATGTTTCAGAGCGTGTCAGGGTTAAATGGCTTGGGGCAGTTTCCGAGCCATTCAGGTTTGCTCGTGGAGTGAGACAGGGAAGCCCGCTTTCTTCTGTCCTTTTCACCAACGTCCTGGACGATGTCCTCAAAGGTGCCGAAGGGTTAGGGAAAGTTTGGACTTTGAACACCAAAACTGTTTGCTACATTGCGTATGCGGATGACATCATTTGCCTTAGCCTTTGCCGAAGTGGACTTCAGAAAGCTGTGAACTCTCTTGTTACTAATCTCCGGAACGTGGAGCTCAAATGTAATTTGAATAAAACAAAGTGCATTTGTTTTCGCAGGAAAAACTCCCACAATTTTTGTATGAGACCAATCACGATTCACGGCGAATGCATTCAGTGGGTTGAACAATTTGTTTACCTCGGTATTACCTTTAACTCCGAACTCACTTGGGATAATCACCTGAAGATTACCAGGAGTAAGATTGCTAAGCAGTCGAACGCGATCATCGCTACCTTTCATCATGTGATGAAGACTGACGATCTTTGGAATGTTTTGCAGAGCTGTGCGCTTCATCTCTACGGCATCGAGATGTGCTCCAAGAACTCGAGTGCTATCTGGAACGACACTGCGAAAACATTCCATTTGAGTGTTAAGAGATCTCTTGGGTGGACGAAATTCTCTAGTAACAACTGTGCATGCTACGAGGCCGGATGTCTCACGTTCCCCATGCTGTGCATGTGGCGCAAAGTGAAACTTTGGCAGCAGTTGAGGGCGGGGAGCAATGCCCTTTCCGAGTGTCTGTTTGGGAGCACCTGCGGTTGGGCAACAGGTTTTGGTAATGAGATTCACGTTGCCCTTCTGGATGTCGGCAGGTGGTGCAACTCGAGACGTGGAAATGATGTGGAGTTTGAGCTACAGTTAAGAGTTCTGTGCAGCCCTGCATGCAGACGAATGACCCTTTTCTCTGTTCTCTGCCGACTTTTTCTTGATGCTACCTTTTCTCTTTTTATGTTGTGTGTAATGCCGCATTTTGATGAAGAGGATTTTGATTTCTTCCTGAGACACGGTTGATTTCTTTTTGGAAATTTGCCGTTGCTGTTGCATTTGTTTTGCGTGGTGCCGTTTTGTTGCGAATGCCGTTGAGCTTCTTTCATTCGAAGTACCTTTCGAGACATGGTCCTCTTGAGAAAGGCCGTTTCTTATTTTATTTTGCTGGAGAGTGAAGCTGTATTAATGCAACTACTGTAACGCTGCTACTACGCAAAGTGCATCATTTAAGTTGCAGATACGAATTGTTTCTGCAGTGAAGGTGTTTAAATGTGTCTGCTGTTACGCTGCATTTCTTTTCGGACTCTTCTGCCGTACCCAATTCGAAATGGCACGAATTGTGTGATGCCCAAGATGCAATTTCAAGAAGTGATCTATATTTTTTTTCTGTTTCAAATCATTTAAATGCAAATAGTGTTATGTTTTCTCACAAAACGTATTTGTGAATGTACCTCGTTGTACTTGTCAATAAATTTATCTTATCTTATCTTATCTTATCCCAGGCAGGTATGAAATTTTGATATTCTAGAAGTGAATCCATACAAATGAATCCATACAAATGGTGTGAACTCGGAAATGCTTGTTATAGAATAGCCTACAACTCCCAATAAGTGAGGTGTACCTCATTGACGTCCTGTCCTTACTACTACGCAATATGGTACAATATGAATGAGGATCACTCAAGTGGCATAACTCTACGTTTCCCTAAACTAAATGACAAAAATTACCGCTCCTGGAATTTTGACATGCAAATGTTTTTGCGTGAACACGGACTGCATGGCTTTATTGACGAGAAGTCGCCAGAGACCGAGCCCTCCCCTGAAGAAGAAGAGGCCTATCCTGGGGTTAGGCGACAATTCAAGTTTCGACAATCAAGAGCATTAGCAACAATAGCATTAGGACTAGAGGTCGATCTGAAGACACTGATCAGAACGTGCACTATTGCCGATGAAGCTTGGAAGTCGCTAGCATCCATCTCCGAGCCCAAGTCCCGAGCCAGTATTGGCCATCTTCGAAAAGAGTTTGTAATGATGCAGATGAGACCCAATGAATCGATGGCGAAGTATCTCTCGCGTTTCCAGAATGCGGTCACAGATCTTGAAGAAGCAGGGAAGACAGTCGGTGATGAAGAACACGCATTTCAAATGATCTGCGGGTTCAGCAGAATGGGATTCGATAGTTCAGATTCTTTACGCCTTAGAGAAGCAAAATTTACGCCAAATAAGATTAAAGAAAGTCTTCTTAGTGAATTTGGAAGGCAACATCCGACACCTGTTGGGCCAGTGCAAGATGCCGCATTCTTGGGAGCAATGTCATTAGGAAATCAGCGATCCACTCGAAGTAGAAGACAAGAAAGTCGTGGACGCAGAAGAGGACGACAACAGTCCAAGAGTCCTTTTAGGAAGAATAATAGTGACACATGTTTTTCCTGCGGAGGGACAGGTCACTTCGCTAGGCATTGTCCATCCCCTAAGCTGCATCAGGGACGTGAAGAGAAGATGTCAGCCAGAGATTCTCAATCCCTAACATTTCTAGCCGAAGCAAATACAGTAGGATCGGCGAGTGAGGTCCTATGGACGCTAGATACTGCATCAACACATCACTTTTGTAATCAACATGAATGGTTCCAAAATTACAGAGTTGACCAGCCATGGTAGCAGAAGGAACCTCGAGGATTAGTGGAATCGGCAATGTTTCGTTCCAGGTGGTGGACGGCTCGACGTCAGTCACTATCAACCTGCAGGAAGTCACGTGCGCCCCCAACATGAGGTGCAACCTGGAGCAAAGATTCACAAGAGTGGCTGCAAGATTACCACCAGTAAGCAAGGACTCGTAGTACTCAATACCCAAGGAGATGTAGTGCTGGACGCCCCATTGGAAGATAATTTCTTCGTTGTTAGAGGCTATCAAGCAGTACCCTCAGGAGAGGCGCATCCTTGCGAAGCAAGCGAGTACAGAGGCGATATTAAAAGATGGCTGAACCAAAAAGAGATACGTCCGAACGCAGGCCCCACCCATCGAGAATACCACCAAGAACAGGAATGTCCAACCCCAATCTTTGGCACATGCGTCTAGGTCACGTGAATGAGCAAGCGATGAGAAAAATGGTCAAAGATGAAAGGGTCCGTGGGATTGGTCACTTGTCAGGAGATGTAGGGGTATGTGATGCGTGCCAGCAAGGCAAGGTGACCAGAGCAAGACATGTGGCGATCATGGAGCGAAGTACTAAAGCTCCGTTGGATCTAGTGCATAGTGACGTATGGGGACTTTCGCCCATCACATCCCATGGAGGATCCAGATATTTTATATCCTTCATCGACGATTTTTCCTGGAAGACTAAAACCATACCATGAAGACTAAAAATGAAGCGTTTTCTAAATTAAAGAGTTTCTAGCGAAGGCAGAAAGACAGACTGGCCACAAGGTGTGATGACTGCGCACTGATAATGGAATGGAGTATTGCGCCGGCTACTTCAACCAAGAACTTTCTAGATTAGGGATTCAAGCCGAGCGAACAAACGTTTACAGCCCTCAGATGAATGGGGTGGCCGAGCGTTTAAATAGAACCCTATTGGATTCCGTCAGGACCCTTCTGATAGCTAGTAAACTGTCTGTGGACTGGTGGGCAGAAATGCTGCTTACTGCCGCTTATCTCAAAAACCGTGTCCCTCATTCCGGTATCAACGATCAAGTAACAGACACCCTATACTTCAACCGACGCCTAGCGTAGGACATTTGAAGAGGGTTGGCTCGCTATGCTCATTTACGACGAACGAAGAACAAGAACGAAGTTACAGGTGAGATCTTGACTAGGCATCATGGTGGGATACGCCCAGTGAACCAAAGGCTACAGAGTATGGATACCAGATGATGGAATAGTAGTCGTAGAAACCCAAAGCGTTCGCTTTGATGAGAAGCGACTTGGGATGGACTCGTTGAGGAATGCTAAGAAAAGTGACAAGGAAGACTTGACAGATTTCCTTCTGGACAACACACTCGATCCCCTCCCGTCTACTAAAAGGAGAACCGAGTCACTAAGAGGAAGCAAAGAAGAAGGAATACCTCCAGACCTCAACACCCCAAGAGAGGGAACTTATAGATCTTAAGAGAAGAAACCTCCTGATGAACCAGTGCAAGTGCTAACTCCAGTACCTGCAAGAAGACCTGCTCCGGAATGGGAGAGAGAAGTGGTGATTCGTCGCACAGGCCACAACACCGGAAGAGCCGATACTTATTATCGGTACTTAGGAGGACCTAGGCAAAGGTCGTTTGCCGATGTTGGACGACTATGTATTGAAAAACAGATACCATATCAGATGGACAGCTTCAATTTTAGCACGAAGTATACTCTTCCAGCCAGAGGGGACGATGTACCACCACCAGGTACATCGCTGAATGAGTGTGATGATCAGAACCTAGACAGGCAAATGGCTTGGGCAGAGAGCCCTGTTTACAGAACTTCTCAAAGTAATGAAGCAAGTTACGAAGACTCTCTACCGAGGATGACGACGCGCCATTTGAAGAAGCGGATTAGGACAGCAGACCTCTTGAACCGGGTTTACACCCAGAGGCGTTTTGCGTGGAAGTGCCAATTCCGATGACTTACGAAGAGGCGATTGGATCACCTCAAGCACCACAGTGGAAGCGTGCAATGGAGGAGGAGATGTCGACACTAGAGATAGAAGCGTGTTTACCAAAGTCAAGAAGCCCTTAGACAAAAAGACGATAAGATCACGATGGCTGTAAGCTGTGAAACGCAACACCACAACCAAGTCATACCGATATAGAGCCCGGCTCGTGGCCCAAGGACACAACCAAAAGAAGGGACTAGATTTTTTTGAAACATATTCTCCGGTAATAGCATTTACGTTAGTCCGACTCTTCTTTGTCCTACTTATGGTATGTTTTGGGTGGACATGCGTACACTTAGACATAAAGTGTGCTTACCTTTATGGTACCTTGGAGGAAGAAACGTATTTGCGACCAGCACCAGGTTATAGCGACAGAACTCAAACTGCATGGAGGCTCCATAAAGCCCTGTACGGTTTACATCAGTCTGGAAGACAGTGGTTCCAGGAATTGGATGCGACGTTCAACGACCTAGGCTTCCAAAAATTGCGATCGACAAACTGTATCTACATCTACAAGAAAAGAGCAGTTGTCCTCGTCTATGTTGACGATCTAGCTGTGTTCGCCAAGGACGAGTAAACAAGGAAAGAAGTGATCGCCCTTATCTTAGGAAAATATGAGGTAAAGGACTTAGGTGAAATCCAGCGATTCCTTGAAATAGAGTTCGAACGACAAGATAGAAAATGGCGAATACATCAGAAGAGCTACATTCAAGGCCTAGCGAAGCTTTATGCCCTGGAAAACACCAGATGTGTTACCGTTCCACTAGATACGGGAGTGACATTAACCCGTGGCAATACAAACAAGATAAGAGTTAATGCAACCAAATACCGTGCACTCATTGGAGCGCTGATGGTCGGAACTACCCGGACGCTCCCAGATCTTCCGTTTGCATCCATTGCCCTGTCCCAGTTCAATGCGACCCCAATGTAGATCATTGGCGACTTCTAAAAAGAGTACTAGTCTATGCGAATGCCACTAACTCACTAGGCATTGTAACTTGGATTCAGGAAACCCCGCCTTAGTATTCTACACCGATAGCTCCTGGGCGACGAATGTGGAGGATCGCAAGTCGTGGACGGGCTACGTCGGCCTCCTGTCTGGTGTTCCAATTACCTGGCATGCAACGAAACAGCGATGTATAGCCCTCTGTACTTTGAGGCGGAGTTTGTGGGCCTATCAAGTTCGGTGATGGAAGTCCAATGGCTTGTAGCCATTTGCCGGGAACTACCATGGTTGCTAATCAAGCCCCCTATCCTGATTCGCTGCGACAACGGGAGGCCGCAATAGCTTTTGCAAAGAACAACGAAGAACATTTCCAGACCAAGCATATTGAGCTGAAATATAAATTTGTCAGAGAAGCCTTGAACGAAGATGTTTGTATCCTAAAATTTGTTCAGAGCCGTGATGATGTGACGGACATTTTCACAAAACCCTTAACCAGAGTTCCATACGAGAGACTGCGGAGTGTGTTGGTGATGTGATTTACAATTATTCATGACAGCTTTGGACATTACGAAGAAGGACTGTTTCACGAACTATCACTTAGTCTAATTATAAAGAGTCTTAATAGTGTTTACGTGCCTTTTCATTTCAGGGTGACAGGAGCGATCCAAAGGACTGCCCGAAAAGAGGAGGTTTGTTAGTGTTGTGTTTTAGGCTGTCCTTATTATGTTTTAGTTGCATTTATAGGTACTGTTTATAATTTGATCAGTTCCAGCTGTACTGCTGAATACACCTTGTGTGTGCTCCAGATTACATATATTGTACCTTACTGCCTTGGCCATAGAGCCCCACAAATGTATTCATGTTATCATCCTTATGTCTGTCCTAGTAGGTGGATGTGCTTATGCTGAGCAGAATGTACCTATCTTGTCTTGTGAACTTAATTTGAAACTGTCATTATCATTCAAGGAGAATGAAGGTGTGAGCGAATTATCATTACGTTTATATCACTAATAAGGAATAAATTGGTGAGTAAGAACTATGTTAGTATCATTGAGGTTGGCCTGTTGACTTAGTGAAAATTTCCATATAAAGAAACCATGCGAAGTCCATATTTGCATAGATAGCCATTCAATGTCACCCACTTCTGCTGCTTATGTTTGGAGTTACAAACTTACAGAAAGAAGATAAAAATTTCCAGAAGGCTTCCCTCCGGGCAGTGGAGGGGAAGTGGGAGGTGAGTTCAGGAAAAACCGCGGAGGGCGGTTGTCGAGGGTAAAGGAAGGAGTGTGCCATAGGAAGGCGGCCCGAACGTCGTGCAGGTGTGAGAAAATGTAGGGACGGCGGAAGGAAATGTGTCCCTCCTCTGAAGAAGGAACCAAATCTTCCGGTTGTGAGGGTGCGAGAGATTCGCAAGTCCGAACCGATTGCGTGTCATGATGGGCAGGACCCGGTGGAGCGGAAGCTTCGTACTGAGGAGAGCGGCGAAGCATGATGCTGGAAGACAGAAAAACAGCAGGTTGTGAAACGGAGGCGGAGGCACGTAAACGGGATGTGTCGTCCATAAATCAATGGATCCCGAAAAGGAACAGCAGACAAGTGGCTTCCCAACAGAAGGGAACAGCAGACAAGTGGCTTCCCAACGGAAGGGCTTGTGGAGGGGGCAAGCCCGAGTAGGGCGGAGGAGAGACGTAGTGCATTAAAGCAGCAATATTGCCCAGAGGAGGCGCGGAGGGCGGAAGCCAGAACGGAGGGGCCCTTCCTAGGGGCGGAGGCATGCGGAGGGCTTAGGCGGAGAAAGCTCAGAGCGACCACACACGGCGATCGCCCTAGGAGAAATGATGCCAACGGAAGGCTGCGCCGGAGCTTATATAGACCAACCAAGGCCAGCGCATGCACAGTACCGTACGAGCCCGGCAGGGAAGACAACTTTCAAGATTATAGGGGAAAATAAGCTCAAAAGGGGGCAACTGCTATTAAAACAGGTAATATATTTTCGTCGGCTATAAAAAATTGTTTTAAAACGGCGTGTTCTCAGCTTTGGATACAAATAACAATTTCGAAGTAAAAAGTTTGGCCAATGTTACATTACACAGCTGAAAACGTGGTTAGGGGACGTGAAACATAACTTTTTGGCCTTATTTTTGGCCTAATTAAGGAATTCAGCCATCATTTTTAAACAACTTTTTGCGCTGTTTTGTCACTCGCTGTTTTATTTGATGTGGGAGAGTTGTGGAATTTGAAGACGTTATAAACTGTTGTATTTTATTGATATTATACGAAGCAATTACAACCCTCAGTTTGTAAGTGTGACGATTTTGTCACTATTAAAACTGAAGAGTAGGCTACTCTCTCGACATCCAATATTCAGTTCCCAATCCCATCAGATCAGCCCCACCTGTGTTCAGTTGTACAATTGTAGTTTTACGCCTCGCCAGTTCGTATCTCTGTTGTTTTTACTTTGTCACTCATGAGTGGATTCCCCCGTCCCCCCTTTCCGGTATCACATCATAACGCTGTGGGAATAATGCCGTATACCCATATACTGCGGTAATAACGCCGTAAGCAAAATCGCCGTTACATGAAAAATATCGCATGAGAAAAACGCCGTGAACATTAACGCCATACACAATAATGCCGAGTGCAAATAACGCCGCAAAGCAGTAATACCGTAACAACGAAAAAACGTGACCAATGTAGTCATTTTAATTCCCCTCCTTCTCCGATCGTGGACTCCCCACGATTCTGCTTACACGGTTGACACGGTTAACAAAAGTTTAATTTAAACATTAATAATTTATTACTTAATAACCATTAAATAAAATTAACCATTGAAGGTTTACAGAACGTTTACAAAATTAAACGTTTGGCTTTTTTCCCTCCATTCCCCTCCGATTGTGCAGTCTCTACGATTCTTCTTTTTTGGGGGGGAGGGATGTAAGCAGTCATCAGTTATTGGAGATATCACTCGCTAGTTGTGTCTGTTGCTGCTGCTGCTGACTATACCTAGCTGTCTTATAGTGTTAATATAAATGTGATATGCAGTGTGAACATGGGAAATATCTTGTCTGCCCTCTAACCATTACACCTTTTGCTGTGGTAGCATTATTTGTGAATAGCAACTATTGTGCACAGTCTATTACAAACACACATCACAGCATGCAAGGTATTAAGTTCTGTAAAATCGTGGCTCACTAAGCAGCTATCGAACCACGGTCAGTAAATTATCCAGCCTGATCTAGTACGATTTTAGGGGGTAGACAACATGGCCACCTCAAAGAGACGTTACCGAGCACGTCGCTAAGCAATGCAGGCGTGGTCATCTGTTCAGCCAGCCGGTAAAACACGGTTTTTGTTCGTAGGTAGCGACATCTATTGGCAGCTAGCAGCGGTTTTTCAAAGTAATGATTTTAGATTTACTAGATTTGCATGACACATTTTTATTAGCTTTAAAATGAATTAAAAACCACAGTTGAGCTATTTCTCTGCAATTAGAATAAATAGCAGCATGCTCGTTTATCCAGAATGTGTTTCAAGGGAAAGAGTGGCAGTTTCTTTTGAGCTGTAACTCATGACCTCGGCTGACAGAAAGCGGCAACAGGACAAATCGAATCAGCGCCGTTTTCGGCTGCCATGTTGCCAGGATCTTGGGTGAAAAGTAGCGTATCCTAGTATTCACCCAAGATCCACCGCTACTGTAGTAGAACCCTGACAGAACTCGTGGAGCAGTTCGGTGCCATCGCGACAACACATTAAAGTTATTCACAAAGGCGCAAATAATTTTCTAAATGATTTTACGCGACTTTGCTAATGAAGCATCGGCCTCAAGGGTTCTAAAGACAATTTTTTTTTGCTGATCTACTGTCTAAGATGGAGGACGTGCAGTTTTTCTTTTTTAGGATAATTTATGTAAAACGTAATTAACAAATGATGGGGAGAGTGTCGTCACAAGAGCGTCCCTACTATGATAAAAAAAAAGTAATGAAATCAGGTAAAAGAAGACAACTCCATCACAAGTAATAAGCTATTTATGGGCCGGGATTTAACTAAAGCTTCTTAGCAACGCATTTGAAAATACAACCAGGGCTCTACTACAGTGTCGGCCGGACCTTGGATAAAAATAGCATATGCGACTGGGTTGGACAATATGGCCGCTGAAGCGATTGATTTGTCTTGCTGCCACTTTTTGTCAATGGAAGGCGACACCTTTCGTACAAAAATACTGCCTTCCTTGAAAAATTTTCTGGGTAAACGAACATGTCGCTATTTACTGAAGAGCTATGTGCAGTTGAAAAATTTAATAACTTTGTGGTAAAAATACGGTAATTTATTTGTATGTGTAAGCTATTTTCCGGGTGATTACTGGGATTAACTTAGTAAATTACTAAGCTTTTTGTCAGTTGTCGCTGTTTGGCAGTATAGATAGCGGGACACACCGTACGAAAATTTACCGACGCAGATCTCGAAAAAATGAACCTCTCGTGGCGGCCATTTTGTTTACCCAGTAATTATTGTTATAGGTCGGGTCAGATATCTGCCATGATAAAGTATAATGCAAAAGTGAAGATGAGCATATGTTTTTAAAACACTTCTTTCGTCACATAGGTTGCCATTTGCTCACCGATGCATTCAGAAAGTACGTTCTAAAACAACTTACGAGTGATGTTACTTTCGCTGGAAGTGACGTCAGTATTGGTGTGTTTGGCCACTGCACAATTCGATGAGTTTGTGAAAGTGCTCAATATAACATTAAAAAAATGAACATTCGACGGACCTGCAATTTTTTGCTACATACCTCTGCATAATCATCATAGATGTATATCCATCTGACTTTAATGCTCAATTTACCATCTTCACCAAGTGGCAAACGACTCCACAGAAAATCTGGTGTATTAGGACCTGAAACCAACCAAAAGAAAAAAAAAGTCAGGTATAAAGTTGGGTAATAAAACATGGGACAGTGGAACAAAACCCATTCGGGAACAAAACCCGTTCAGAACAAAAACTGCACACAGGTAATTTAAATTATCAATGCTATGATATACAAAAATCAAAATGACTGCTAAATGGTACATTTCCATTGCTGTTTGATGGCTTCACGTTGTGCCTGTTCTGGCTACATCTCCAACAAAGTCCTTATAGCTTACTTTAGATTTGAAGTTGCAAGAGGCGGAGAGGGATTCTACCTCTCCACGTCTTTCAGAACCTGAACTAACCATCGGAAAACAGAAACTCAAGGTAAGGCCCATATTCCGAAGCGACTCGTGAATAGCTCAATTTCGGAAAGAAATTACAGCAAAGCTCCCGAAAGTTTGAAGCAGCCAGAGCAATGCTCTCAAGATTTATATTAAACACCATCGGCTTTGGACAGTGCTCGAGCCAGTTGCCGTGGTAGTTCTCTTTACCCCGGCCCAATCCCGAGCCTTGACCCTTCCACAGTCTACCCGGGACTGGCCCCGGGGTTCAAGTCCTGGTCGCATTCGAGACTTCAGATCCGGCCCCGTGTGTCTGTGTGGTGTTTCAGTGTCGATGTGTGGGCCTGAGCTTTAGGAAAACGTTTTGACTCTTAACATGCTGATAAACAAGAGCATGATAAAAGGAAAGCAGTAGGAGGAGAAAGCAGGGAGAAGGATGGGAGAAAAGAACAACCGTGTTGAAAATGTTACGGTGAGAGAAAAATAAGCCAAAGCTCGGACTCGTGGTGCAATGTCGGGGTCTAGGAAGGGTGTCTGATGTTCTTTGTGTGAAACCGTGAAACAGTCGGGGCCCATACATCAAACACTGTGTTCAGGGTCCAGTGTGTGAAGGGCTTTAGGCCTGGCTTGATCGAAGGCTCATTGTAGAGGTTTCCACAATAGGGGTTTCCTAATAGGTGTTTCCCATTTGGCAAACAATACTACAACTCAGGAAAGCAGCAAAGTTGCCAGGTGATATAAAAATAAATTTTCAGCCGGAGAACAAATAGTTATTTTTTTTTTTTGCAAGTACCTAATTAAAACGTTATGCAGACTATTTACGTAAGTTGCGTTTATTGACTTGTGTTTCTCATGCTTAAATAGTAAAGAAGAAATCTCTCACTATAATACTTTAATTCAGAGGCACCACGAGTTTTCTCTGGCACCGCTGGTGTATGTAGGGTTGGAGCAAAACAGCCTGAAACGTACAGTGTGATTAAATACGAAGATATGTTAAGTAATAGATATCCGTGAAGTAGACCCGGTTATCCCGAAATAATTGATCGTCTGCGAGAAACGGAACAGTCCAAAGATCGAGGGGTGGCGAAATCGCACGAGCAAGCGCGTCAGCGCGGTTTAAACTTCCTGTCTGCGAAAGTCTCACGTACGCGAGGACGTCCCTATATCCAGTCCCTGTCACTGACGTTTGTGTTTAACGTAAAACCGTATTTTTTCTACTTTATTAGTTTAAATAAGATATAGCGTATAAAATGCGCTATTAGCTTGAGTCTCGTAGGTTCATAGGTGTGTCTAGGAAGTGTCAGTAGCGTAGTTTTCGTACCGTCGGAACGAAAGGTTGCCGGGTCCGCGTCGGACCATTGCTCCATGGGTGGGGGGTTTAGCATAGTAGCCTACTGGAGGTTTTTTTTTTTCGTGTTAGTCCGATAAATGTCGCAGGTTGCAAATGTGTCTATTTATGTTAGTTGCAATAGGGTTTGCTGGTTGAATTTGTGTTGTGTACGGTAGTTTTGGAAAGTCGGTCATTATATGTCACATGTCACCCCGGCTGGAGCGGGGGTTGTGTAGAGCGCGGAGAAAGTGTTAGGTTATCAAAAAATTGTGGGTTATTAAAATTAACCCACGGTCACGTGTGTGGGTTTTCAGATTAACCGTATATAACGGCTACACTTTTAGCATTGGGATGTGTTGGGGTGATGTCACCACCGTGCATTAACTTCTATAAGATGACAATAATTGAAGTGTTAATACATGTGTGCTCAATTCTTTGTAAAATACGTTCATATACTTTTCTATTCATTATACGGTACATTTTCAGTTAACGTGCAGTCTGAAGATGCTCTGAATTCATAGTATACACATCACTGTGCACCAGCTCAGCTTCCACACGACTTTTCTATTTTCTGATTTACAAAGTACACACAATTTGTACTGACCCACATTCATGCTGAGGATGAGATGTACATAGTGATGTGTACCATACCCTTTGAAGTACACAGCATCTTTAGAGGACATAGTACCTTGAAACTTCAGTCTGCATACAAATAAATTATAAATGTGTAATTATTAATTATTTGCTCATTACAGCTCCCACCCGACAGAAATATCATTGGAAACAACTTACCCTTCGGAAACTGGGTTACGGTGCTGACGTTGACCGTGTACGGCATGCCTTCCCCTTTCGAGTTTCGGGCTCTAAGAGTAAGTCGGTATTTTGATCTCGTTCTGAGACCCTGAAGGAATGCTATACTCGTAGTGGGATTTGTTATTGGAGGGTATATTTCATGACGGGGTCCTAAACGAGAAACTAAGAAGAAAAGAAAAAGAAGACAATGAGCAATTACAGGTAAAGGTGTAAGGGTTGGATCGAACAGTTCTGTAGTCCAACCTTGCAATTATTATCAAGAATCCCAGTTATACCTTTATTTGACCCAAACTTCAAATGCCTAATTTCACGAAATGTTTTTCTGTATATGCCTCGGCTACCTCAAGTACACGCACGCTGGTGTGTCGCTGCCATGTTGGTGAGATTACTTCTTCACGAATTACATTAAAGGTGCCTTTTCACCGAACGACAGGCTGCAGCATCTAGTGCCATCTACCATTATTTAGTTCTATGTAGCACTCGATTTCAACAAGCGAAGGAATGCGCAAAGAAATTTCTTTTTACGCAACAAACTGCCAAGTGCTTCCTTAATTATTGAATGTAAAGTTTGTGCATCAAAGTGCACCAGGGAGCAAGTGGTTAACGCTATCACTGTCACTAGATGGCACCCATCTAGCGGTTCAAAATCTGCGTTTCAAAACGGTCGATACATAGAAAAAAAGTACAAGAGTTGTTGTTAGGCTTTACTTTACCACTTGCTTCCTGGCGCACGTCGGCGCTCCAACTTTACACTCAGTAGTTAAAAAGGCACGTGGCTTGTTTGATGTATAAAAAGAAATTTATTTGTGTGATTCTTCACCTGTTGAAAGTAAGTGCTGGACAATACTAGATAGCGACAAATGGCTATACATGCTGCAGCTTGTCATTTTGTATCATTTTGCGAGTGTGTGACATGGTGTAATGTGGTCGAAGCTCGCAATAGCTAACTTCCATCGCTTTACGATGGGAGTAAGCCAAGCAATAAATACAGCATTACCGTGTTAACAGTTTGATAAAATAAGCTCTCTGTCCATGGCGTTATGAGATTATGTCATACTTACGTATTAAAGAATACTTTTCCAGAGTCCGTTCGCCAGCTCTATTTTAAGCTTTATCTTTCACCCCAATCTCACTCCCCCCCCCCCACCCGTAGAACATTAACACATTTTGAAAAATAAAAATTCACCTCGGTCATGAGGTTGAAACCCCTCAAAATAAGCAACTTTAAGATTCCTTTTCTTCGTATATTTTTATTTTTTTTTTCGAATCATTGGGCCGTCAGCTTGTAAAATGAATGAATATTGTACACACTTTCAGCAAGTATTAGTACAAAACTGCACTAAAATACATCAAGTATTTATGAAAACATTAGTAACGCAGTGTAGCAGTAGTGGAGGTAAATCTGTTTCCATAGAAATATAAAATAATTTGTCTGAAAAAAAAGATATCCTCAGCCACCATACATTGACCATGTTCGGCACAGCCACTGCATTTAACTTGTTCAGCGTAGCTGTTAAAGTGGCGCTATCAAACGAGTGAATACCATTTGCAAATACCATGGCGCCAACTAGCAGCAGTGATATTGTTAACCTGTGCAGATGGCTCCCAGGTGCACAAGGACTTACCAAATTATCCCTCAATAATTAAGAAGTGCTCGTGGATTGTTTGGTTCGTAAAAAGAAATGACATTGTGCATTTCTTCGCTTGATGCAAGCAAGTGCTAGATAGTACTAGATAGCGCTAGATGAGATGGAAGAATCAATAAAATGGTGCAAAAGGGGAGCAGTGACATCAGACGCACTTGAGATTTGGTGTTAATGTCGCACTGTTTCTCTTGCTTCTGCATAATACTGAGTGGACCGACCCGATAGAATGGGCGAAGCTCCTTTGGCTGAACGATGAATATGCATTGTCATACAATGAAATGGCGTATTGAAAGGAGGGACGTGAGCATGATAAGCGAGTCCGTGAGCAACGTACTCAATTAGCCTTGACTGTATCACGTTTCTGCAGGTAGTATTATTGTTGTCGAACATGCCTAACAAACACCACTGACACCATCTACTAGAGAACAATACGAACTTCAGGGGCTCTGCGAATTTGTTTTCCTTTATATTCTAATGGTGTAGATCTTTAGCCCCAGCTAACACAGAATTAGTGATATTCTCCCGCTCAGTAGCTGTACGTGCTGCTCAAACTCAGTGTTTGTGTCAGTAATATCCGTGTACAGCCAGTTTCAAAGATCGAGTATCTAGGTGTGTGGCTTGACAGTGGTCGTGAATGGGTTGAACATGTTAAAGTCTTGCGAGAGAAAATTGCAAGCCGCATACCGGTGCTGACAGTGCTTGTGAGTCACCAGGGTGTTAAGAGGAAAGCACTATTGTCAGCATATCGAGCGTACATTCGGGCTATCCTGGACTAATATCTTCCGTTCCTTTCAACGGTACGGCGGCATTTGCGCAATCTTCAAGTCAGTGTAAATGGTCTGAGGGTTGTAACTTAGTGCCTGTTGTCAATCCCAGTGCACGTGCTGTGGGTGGAAGCCAGCGAACCCCCGTTTCATCTGCATGCAGACGAAAAGCTAATTTCTCTCTGTCTGCAGAATATGAGCCAGGCTAGGTATGACCTGGTAGCCAGAATCCTCCTGGATTACTCTAGTCTATGTGACAGGGATCGACAATGTCTGGGAGCTGCTGGGCGTGGGATGACGTTACTACATAACCCGAGTCTCCACTTCCTCTTTAATGTTGCATCTGTGTGTCCACGTTGTCCGTGGCTCTGGTGTCCTAACCTGCTCTATTGCGTGCCGCATTTTCTGTGATTCATCTTTTCAACCACAGTCTAACACCAGTGAAGTGGGCATTTATATCCCTGACCTTAAAGTTGTGTTTCGTCGGGGGCTGTGTAATGTCTCTTCAAGTTATATCTGCGAGAGGGCAGCCAGGTCGATTGCGTTGGATGTTGCTGCAGCCCTACGGCTCCCTGATTTTGTAGTGGTCACAGATTCCCTGTCTTGTCAGTCTTTAGCAACGTTTGCTGTACAGGACCCTGTTACATTCTTAATCTGTTGGAAACTCTGGGCATTCCCAGCCTTTGAGTGGGTCACGGGGTCACTGTGGTGTTGCAGGTAATAAAGATGTGGATGAGGCTGCCAGAGAGGCTGTTTCACATCACCTTGTGCTGTGTCGCTGACTCAGTCGGTACGTTCCTGCAAATCATGTCTCCGGTCTTGGAAGCTACAGCTTTGGAACACTGAATGGTCGTTTGCTGTGACAGGTAGGACGCTCTACGGCGTTCAGCCAGTTTGCTCTTACAGTAATGCTCTGGATAGCCTGCCGTTTTGAATGGCAGGGCTGCTGTCAAGATTGCAAACAGGGCATTCACTCCTACAGTCGCATAAGTGTAGACTAGGGTGGAATATGACATCTAAATGCTAATGTAGGGAGGAGGGCAGAGTGTCGTATCTTGTGTTTCACTGTACTATGTATCAGGCTGATCAGGCAGTGGTTTCAGGATGGGACATCACTTGAGGAACTCCTCAGTACCAATAATTACGACAGGATCAATCGCGTTTACAGGCGCCGGCTAAATTTGCTAGAACAACCAAGCTCCCGACATAGGTAGGACCCTCTCCTTGCACACCCTGCAATTTATTTTGTTGTGCAATTTATCTTCTGTTCATAGTAGTACTTGGTGGTAGGAAAAAAAGGCATTGGCATTGGGTACAAACAGTGGTAATAGGAAATGTGGCAACTTCCCTACACACACACATACACAGTGGTGAAATAATGAGTCATCCCAAAAGAACATCAGTGTACACAGTGCGGAGGGGGGGGGGGGGCTCAGCAGAGCCATGCTCCAGACAACAAAAGCTGTGCACAGTGGAGTCTGACAGATTTTCTCGCGCATTGCTGTAGAAGTGTAACAGAGGCATCAACGCAAATTATTGTGGTGCATGAACGTTTTTGGTGCGAGGCATATTTGGTTCACGGTAGTGATTGGGAAGCATCTGTCACACATTAACTCAAGGGGATGAAGATGTTCTACTTTCGTGTTTATGATCAAATAATAATATGCGTGCAGTGGAGTTCAGTTGTGGTCCATCCGATCTACGACGGGGAATCAGTGTAATCCGTAGCAGACATATAGTACACGATGGTGGAATTTATATGGTTTTTTTGTAACTTTTCTTAGGGTGGGCGCATGGCCACGGGCCGCGGCCCCAATAAATTTATTATTCATTCATTAAAGCAAACAATAAACTATCAAATTGAAAGCACAATGGAAAATGTGTGCAATTTTAGGATGTTTAATAATTAACAAATGAGAAAAATGAAAGCACAAACGACGCACATTAAACAGAAATGCCAAAAACTGCACAATTTCAAAATTTAACATGACGTTTTGAACTGACGTTATCTTATTTTCAAGGGAACAAAATGAAAAAAACTTAAAATTACAGAATGGTGGAAAACGACGGGATGACTGCGTGGCTTAGTTGGGACCTTAAATGAGCTACACATTGCTGTAATGTTGTTAGGGTGGCAAGACAGAGAGATGGAGTTATTAGACGATGTATTGCTTCAGGCGATCGCAAAACACTGTTCTAGGCCTTTTGTGTTTTGGAGTACACTCGTCCCCTGATTGGTCTCTCCAGCTGACTAAGAATATTGATCATGAGTCTGTGAAGCGGTTATTAACAAGACGTTCCCTTTCCCATTTTCTTATAGTGAACACCTGGAGGTATTAAGAGCCAACACACTTGAGCAGTAAAGGCTGTATAGCTGTGATTTGGTCATTACATATTCCATAGTATGATAAATACAAAGTAAACTATAGTCGTTTATTTTCTGTCCGTAGTGGTGGAATCACCAGACTTAATCTTGTAGCACTTCCGTTTTCACGTGATTGTAGAAAGTTCTATTTCTGGTTCCGCGTGGTAGATGTTTGGAATAAATTGCTGACCTAGTTTCTTGTGGCTCCATTTTTTGCGAAGTTTAAAAAAGAGACTAGCTAACCAGAAACCAATTCTGACACGGTACATAGATGTAGATGTTTTACACTTAATTTCATGGCGTGGTGTCCAGTGGTCTAGTTGGCCTTTCCATGACCAGTTGCATATTCTCGACAACAAACAGTACATTATTATAGAGAATATGCCTTCATAATTTTCTGACGGCATTTAACCAATGGCTAGACTTAACGGCAGCAACCATCCAATCATGCCTCCATAACACCAATTAAACGAACGACCACACGGTATTTTATCAGGTTAAACTGTCAGCCTCGTCCCTCTTCATCTTGTATAGACAATCGACTCGTCCGGTATTCTGGCGTCCACCGCATAACTAAAGTATGAAAGAACTGCATTTGGTAGGCCTAAACCAATTTCTAAACATACACAACGTACCTAATAGTCAAGTGACACATTATTTGACTTCCTAGTGAATATTTGGTTACGATGGTGACAGAAGATCAGCAGCAGCATTAGCTATCCGCAAAAGCGCATTACACCGCTCTGATTAGACCTATCGCCACTATTATGCGAAGAGCCTATCCCACTACTATGCGAAGAGTGGCGATAAAGGCAACTCCAGTATGTAAAATATTCTGCGGTACTTGACTCAATAGAAAATACAAAATAAGTGAATAATAATTGTCGCAAAACTTAGTATTTGTATGGATCATATTCTATTTTAAAGTTAAAACAAAATTTTCATTAATAAAACATGCATTTACTTTGGTTGAAGTGCTATGACGGGGATTAATGTTTCTCCTACAATAGTTGTCCGCTTTCACGGCGAGTTACTTTCGGTAGTTTGTATTGGATTGTTGGGAAACAAAACTACATTATTCATGGAGGCTCCAGTAGAAAATACCGTTCCTATAAACACTAAACGAACCAGTGAGTGCATCTGGCAATAATTTGTACACTTTTATCATTTCGTGTACACAGGAATTGTGATGAATTCAAGGGAGAAACCACTGCCGTCTTATGCGAGTTGAAGTTTTTATTTTAATTTGATGTTGATGTTTAAATGAGACGGTGCATTCTCGTTTCAAATACAATTCGAGCATAGTTTAAGTATCGATAAATTTTCTCAACCTCTCGTTGCATTCCCACGATGATAAAAACACTTCGCACAAGCCTCGGTATTTTTCCCAGCTTTGGAATGCAACTCGTGATCGAGAAATTTTATCGATAAAAACTACGCTCTCGTGATATTGGTACTGATGAAACCTAAAATAATCTTAAAAACAAGAAAGTGGAGAGTGACCGCACTGTGCCGAATGCAAAAGAAGAACTGGCTACTGTGCGGGAGGGGAAGGGGGGGGGGGGGGTTATTCACTGTCCAGTGGGGGCGAGCGTGTCAAACGGTAACAATGGTACCCTAGTGTCTAAATTTGGAAACAGAGAACTCTTTGAGAAGTGCTAAATTTTTTAATTTGTTGTCGTTAGGGAGTAGATGATTGTGAACCTGTGGGTCGTGCTAGGGGATACACAGTTCAAGGTTAAGCCCTGTGTGAACCTTGAAAAAATCCTTCTTGTTGGGATTTACAGCAGATTTAGTATGTGTAGAGATCTATGTTCTACACCGGCCAGCTATTAACTTAACGGCAGCAACTAAACAAGATCATACAATCGGCATGCAAGTAAGGGAGACCACACAGATTTATCTTGGGTAACAAACGTATGTTTATTCAAGCCAAATCTGTTAGTGTTAGTGGGTTTATATTCTCTCTCTTAAATTCCCATTAATGCACTCCTTAACTTAAATGGGCTGGGGCTCTATGCTCTATAACGCTAATGCATCCTTGCCAGTGTTAGGCCTATTCTCTAGTATCTCAACAACTGCACTGACTATTCTAAGTCCTAACTACTACTCTGACTATTCTAAGTTCAACAACTGTACTCAATCAATCATAACTTATACTTAGCTTCTGCAACTGGAGATCTTGGTCTGGGGAGCTCAGAGGCTGGCAGCCTCACTGTGTAGAATTGGAATCCAAGACTGTTTAATTCTGAGGAGAGCTCTTATTTATACCCATTTTTGGGAACTGGTTCCCATTGTCTAAGGGGCTCTGACCCAAACTGATTCTGACCCAGTTGAGTGGGGCTGGTCTCAACTGGTGCTGTCCAGTGTGAACAGGTGGATGGAAGGTTCAAGAGCCACTCCAGGATTACTGAGTTTTAAAGGACAAATCTGGATAACTCAAGGCTAGCTCCTAGCTAAGGTACATTAGGCCATTGCTGTACATTGGGCTAGAAGTGTTGGAGCCGAATGCTGTTTCAGTGCTTTATGATCTTGAATAATTAGTGCTAATGGCCGAATGGACGATGTTATATCTTAATGATAACCTTTGATTAGTTAATAATAATAAAGATCGTGCAGATGCTGTTAACGATCTGATACCGATATATCGGGAATTATGGTAATTAGCCTAAATTAAACCATTAACACCTACACGATATTGCGAAATTTGGAATGAAATCTGGGTTTTCAAAATGCTGCGTATGTGGCTGGACTAATGACTTATTTTTGTCTTACAATTTAAAGTTCGCTTTGTAGGATCTTATTCTTTCTATCAGCTCATTGTGTACTTTGTAGGTGGTGCCGCATGTGTTATTTTCACTAAGGATTTTGTAAATGGTGTTAAATATAATGTAATATAAATAATACCAAAGCATTTTAGGCTTAGGGGTGAATTGAGACTTAATGGTACATTGACAGCTAGATCATTGGCGTTAACCTCATTCACAGCGCAGTCGCCCAGGATGCCACTGTGCCACACATTAGAAATGTTAACTAAACCCTACATCTAGATCGTATCGTAAATCAGTATCTCTTGCAAACATTGCAAAGCCCTCGACAGGAGGACCGAATCATCACTCAATCTATACCACACGCCATGGCTGTTTGCTGTGACGTGCATATCACGTGACTGGGCTAGTCCAATCAGACGGCCAAACAGCCGTTGTTCTCGTTCGTCATTGGCTAACTCATGGTGACGTCACGGCAAACAGCCATTGCGCATGGTTTACATGCTATGTCTCGCAGAACGTGAAACGGCGACAAACACATCAAGATGGCGACACGCAACAAGAACATGACGGACAGTGAGTGGCCGGCGACACCAATGACACTCGGGAGGAATATCCCTCTTAAAAGGGGACACTGAGTAAGGTTGGTGTCACCAAAACCGAGTGCCATTCGTGGACAGTGACTTTAATAGCCTGCAACTTATCTCTGTCTTGTTTTAGGCGTTGTTTTGCAGTCTTATTGCCGTTTTAGGTTTACCCAAAATCGTAGGCCACTGACGTTGAATAGTCGGAATGGTGGTAATCAAGGCACTCATGTACTGAATTTTGTACTTACGTATGCATGTACGGACAGCTGCTAAGATTTATGTATTAAGATTTATGAACTAGATAAAATGTTCCACAGGTTGGGCCATAAACGCGGTGTAGGCCAACTAATTAAATTGGAAATATTCCAGTTTCTCTAAAAAAAAGGCTAAGATTTGGTGAGTCTTCATTATAGACTTTCGTTGAGATAACGAGACTGACTCGAACCAGCGAATTCCGGGTCAGAACTCAGATGCTCCTTTGTCTGAACCATCTCTCCAAGACCTCCATGGTAGGTTTGGGAGCCTTTTATTACATGAATGAAAGATAGCTTACCATATCTTAATATTTTTAAGTGTGGATTTTCGCTGTGTGTTATTGTGTTTCCTTTATACCCTTATAATTTACAAGGGTGTTTATTTACCTAATTACGTGAGCTTTTACCTTGTGTTTATTTCCTTTCCATTAATGGAAGCAACATTACCTGTGCCTATAATGGAGTCATGGCTGCGACTATCCTTTGTAGTGTGCTCGGAAAATGTTTATTTAAGCCTTAAAGGGCAATTACATCCATTTTGACGTACATGTTTTACTTTTGGATCACTTACACAATAACTAAACACAAGAATTGCGGTAGGAATACGTTACGTACGTCCGATACAACAATTTAATTACTGCATCACCAAAACACGACACGGGGACCCCCATTGTTTTGTTGGAACGCGCAGAATTTAATGCCGACAAACGGTGCTTATCGTTTTCAATCGCAGCCGATTAAGATAGCTGTGTTGGCTGTGAGTAGCTCAAGCATCTGAGGGCTTTAGCTGGCCACTACTGTCGGCCTGCTAAGGCCGTCAGACGCTTGAGCTACTCACAGCCAAAACAGTTATCTCAATCGGCTGCGAGTCGAAATCGATAAGCGCTATCTGTCGGCATTAATTTCAGCGCGTTCCAACTAAACAATGGCAATCTCCGTGTCGTGTTTTGGTGATGCAGTAATTAAATTGTTGTATCAAACGTACATAACGTATTCCTACCGCAATTCTTGTGGTTAGTTATTGTGTAAGTGATCCAAAAGTAAAACATGGATGTCAAAATGGATGTAATTGCCCTTTAAAGAAATGTATCAAATGGTCGGAGTGCCAAAACTGTGACTTGAGTTCCAGTTATTTCACAAAGACCTTGCCGGGTCTGCTAAACTTACAGAACAATCAATGACTTAAAACTCCTAAACTTGATTCTCTTGAATTACACAGATTAAAAGCCAGTCTCTTCCTAACTTTCAAAATCGTGCAAAGTGACATACCATTTTTTGAAGTTTGCACTACTACATATACCAGGGGTCACCATTAAAGTTGATAATTCCAAAATTCAAATTAAACTGTAGGACGTATGTTAGGGTTACTCCAGCTTGGAATTCGCTGCGTGGGAAGGGGGGTCTCGGCTTCTTCAGGGTACATCTTTAGAAAATTATTAGACAAACAGTGTTTGAAGGAATTTTATACTTAAAGGCATTAACATGTCTATTAGCCAGGGTGAGCTGTCAGTGGTCAACTACATGACCTTTTCTTTGCCCAGTGTTATTATTATTATCATTATTATGTCTTAACAATAAAATGATAAATGCTCATGATAAATGCTTACCGAATCTTAGCTATTTTAAGTGTATGATTTTTCCCTATTGTGGTATTGTGTTTTCTTTACTCCTTATGATAAGTACGCTCCAGATTTAGCAAAAGAAAGTAGATCAAACAATAAAGAATAACTTAGGCCTATTTACCGTCTTCGTAGTATATGGCGTATCCAGTTAGTATTCCGTTCGGTTCTGCGGGTGGCTTCCACCTCAGTAAAAACGTACTAGCAGACAAGACACTAACGTCGAGTCCTTCTGGTGGTCCAGGAACTACAAGAAAATAGTTGCACGGGTTACTAGACAAAAGTAAGTCATAAGCTATTTCAGGGAGGCCACCGGGGGGGGGGGGTCGATAATTTTTCACTTCACGCATTTGCATTTTTTTTCACACTTTGCGCACGCAAATGTTAGACATTTTCACATTTTTTCCACACATTTTATTGAATAAGCCCATTTCCAAAGCACGAAAACACATTCAGTGGCACGCTGAATTCGGGTGTTCTGGCACGTTGCATTTTGGATATTTCCTCGAAAAAATGAACATCGACATTCCCGCAGTGCAAGTCGACCAGATCGCCATCTACTGACAAAACCAATAGAGCAGTGACACGACGTAGTATTATTGTATATAACTCTATGCTGGAGCCTTAATGAGTTATCTGCAAGGGGCACTGCAGCGAGAATCAGGAGGGCGTCATACGAAAGCCGATGCTGGGAAGAGTGATTTCTTAGACCTAAAACGCAAGTTTTGTTGTTGGAGAAAGCAAAGTTATTTTAAGCCTAAGAAATCCGTTCTTTCGTTGTTTTTCCCTCCATTTTTATGTAGTGCACCTTGTAGTTATGCCTTCCAAAGCCCATACTTGCACGATGCAGTTTATTTTTTATAAAAAAATACAAAATTTCACATTTTTTCACCAATTTGGTAAATATTTCATATTTTTTTCACACTTTTACTGGCGAGCTCAAATTTTTTAATTTTTTCACTTGGTGGCATCCCTGCTATATAAAATACTTTATGCCAAGACTCCTCATACGTAATACGATTACTACGCTAAGGGTTGGTTTCATATCTACTTCAGCAACTTAAGATTATTTATTTCACTGCAAAATTCCTACGAAATTTTGCTCGCATTTTTTTCAAAAAGGATGCTCGTCGAAAAACAAATGTCTACAAGCAAAATAGTTCGGGGCCGGCGGCTTGTAAAGATCCGAGTCCTGTTCTGAATTAAAAACACATACCCTCGAAAGGAAATAGGCATCAATATTTATCGATACTCTAGGTGAAATACACTTACAATGGCTTTATTTTACCAACCGTTAGTCATGCCTTAAAATCCTGTTTTTAAAACTTGACTGGGAGGTTTTCTGGTGAATATTGGGTAACGCATTTGCAATATCTCAGGTAGTACGTTTGAGTTGGCACGTTAACTGCGAAGTTTCGTTGACCGCGAAAGTTAACCACGAAGTGTCGTTATGACGAGAATTTTTGTTTTCTTTCCACCAAAGAGGAGGAAGGTGGACTTACACTGAGAATTTCCCTGACAGAAATTTGCTCACTTGATCGTGTACTAAATTCGCCCAATCACAACAGACTTATAGTGATAATCGCGCAGTAGCTTTCAAAAGCTACTGCGTGATTATCAGTGTAAGTCGATGTTCATTGGCTAAATTTAAAACTAAATGAGTTAGGCAATATCATGCAGCTGCCAATAAATAGCACGAGTGAGTTTAATGGGCCAAAACACGAGTGTTGAAAAAAATTTGATAATTTCCAATAACTCTCGGGATATTTAGTTAGAGAATTTCCCATCATTTTTCATTTTTCAGCACTCTAAATTATGTATGCAGTATTTTAAAAAAAATTATAAAAGTCGCTGCTGCCCTCCAAATATTGGCGCGCCTATTTGCACCACGGCCGCCAGGAATGAAATTGATATTTGCCGCCGCTGAAAAATTTCTCATTGGCGCACACCTCCAAAGATTTTTACTTTAAACTATTGCGTAATAATAAATTAGTAAATGTATTTTGACTTTTTTCTAAAATTGCAAGAGTAAGCGAAAAAAAAAAAATAAATAAGTACTGTAGCGGAGCGTAATAAATTTCAAAACGGTGTTGAGAATTTGTTGCTAGGTTACATTAACGTTAGGCCTAACGAAGCAGTCCGGCTAACGAGCTTCGCCGCTGGATTCTTCGTGTGGCTGCAGGCGTTGCTAGGTTACGGAAACGAACGACACAGTGAGTATTTCGAGAGAAAGGCCTTCCGGATTGTTTTTGGTAGGAAAATACATACTTTTATTTGAAATGAATTCAACAAACGTATCGTAACATGTCAATTATGTAACGTTTGAAGCGAATGACTACCAAAAGCTTATCAACTTCAGAAAGCGCTCGCCATGTTTTGCACGGTTTTGCATTACACTGCGTCGACCAATGAAAGCTACAGGATATTGCCTAACTGATTTAGTTTTAAATTTAGCCAATGAACATCGACTTACAGTGAGAATTTCCCTGACCGAAATTTGCTTACTTGATCGTGTACTAAATTCGCCCAATCACAACGGACTTACAGTGATTTTCGCGCAGTAGCTTTCAAAAGCTACTGCGTGATTATCACTGTAAGTCGATGTTCATTGGCTAAATTTAAAACTAAATCAGTTAGGAAATATCATATAGCTTTCATTCGTCGACGCAGTGTAATGGTAAACCGTGCAAAACATGGCGAGCGCTTTCTGAAGTTGATACGCTTTTGGCAGTCACTCGCTTCAAACGTTGCATAATTGACACGTTACGATACTTTTGTTGAATTCATTTAAAATAAAAGTATGTATTTTCCTACCGGTAAAAGTCCGGAAGGCCTTTCCTTCGAAATACGCACTGTGTCGTTCATTTCCGTAACCTAGCAACGCCTGCAATCACACGTAGAAGTCGGTGGCGAAACCCGTTAATCTGCCTGTGTTGTTAGGCCTAACGTCAACGTAACCTAGAACAAATTCTGAACATCGTTTTGAAGTTTATTACGTTCCACTACAGTCCGTATTTGATTGTTTTTTTTTTAATTTACTCTTGCAATTAAAAAAAAAATTGTTTAAAGGGACAGTACTTCGTTAGCCATTTGTATCAAATTTCCTCGATACACTACCGGATGTAGTTTTTTAAGAAATCATCAAACAATTATTAGTGGTCCACGAGCCCGATTTCAGTGTTAAACGTAGCATTTACCTGTATCTTTCTCATGTTTTCTTGCAGTCCCCCGCCGTTTAGCTAATTCCCGCCAAAGCAGGCCAAGCAGCGAACCAACGTTGAATGAACGATTAGGGACTAGGCCTATATTCGATCGCGCGCCTGACGATGGAATCGGGAAAGAAACCTGCCAAAGTAAAGGCACACTGAGAAGCTGCGTTCCTCGAGCATTACAGTAGAGAGGAATCATGCAGCCACTGTCAAATGGCTTATTTCCCCCATGATGCAGCCACTATCTCTGTTTGGCCTTGGCCAAAGTGTTACGCGATCGACGAAACTATTTTTGCGTGCAAGTCTAAAGAACGATAATGAAAAGTGGTCGAAGTTGAATTCCGAGAATAAATTAAAGACGGATAAAGAAATAGCTAGATTTCTTCTTGAGTAATGCTGACTTGCTTACTATTGAAACAAGGGGTATATTATTAGCGTCGTAGAGTGCTCCTTCATTGCACCTATGTAATGATAGGTGGCGGGAGGAGGAAGCACGACTTGTTACTTCAAATATATTGCTTATTTAAACCCACAAAACTGCGTTCATTGTTTGTGAAAAAAATTCTTCCACCGACCGCTTTTCGTTCAGTGTTACGAAAAGAAAACTTTTTATTAGACCAAATTTTTTTTATATAATTGAACGATAGGCCGTAGTCGTTTCCAGGGGTGACTCCCGTCCTCTCCCCATTAAAAAATACCCCGCTCAGGTAAATTTTTTGACCCACCTTCTTGCATATTTTCGAAAGTTTCAATTTTTCAGTTTTTATAATCCACTTTTTTTGACGGAGGACTCTTCGGTTTGCGTGGAGGCTGGAGGGGATAAGGCACAAGATGAACTACCGTACATATTTAGACTGATTATTTTTTATGCCAAAAAATAGATTTTATTTTAGTAGAGAGAAATTGGCATTTGTTTACTTTGGTGAGTACCAGTACTTGAAAGAAAGACCTTATGATGATGACACTGACAGTATTTTTTAATGTAAACAAAATAGCATCAACGCCTAAAAAAATTTGCTTCAAGCTCCCCCCCCCCTCCCACCCCACGATATATTTTTTTTTACTTTGCCACCTCAATAGCCAAAAGTTTTAATATTACACAGTTATACCTCAAATTTTTTGGCGGCGAGGAGGAAGCTTGGAGGACTTCTTTGGTTGTGTGTGTGTGTGTGTGGGGGGGGGGGGGGGGGGCACAAATGCACTTCGTGATGACATTCACAGTATTTTTTAACGCAAACACATAATATCTTCCCACCTCCCCCCGCCAAAAAAAATCTACCTACCGATCGACCCCTGGCTTTTATTTCAATGTTGCTGCAGCCAAAGTATATTCCGTAAGGCTAGGTTATTTTTTCATGGACATTGAACGAGACACCCTAGTCGTTTCCAGAAAGGCCTCTTCTCTTTCCCTCCTCCCTCCCCTACGGTACATTTCTTTACCCACCCCTTCCCCCATTTCCAAAAGTTACAATATTACATTTGTTATATCCCAACTTTTTTT